>QTSX02001459.1:0-256322 GCA_014839935.2 Entomophthora muscae | reverse complement strand
AGATTTCCTGCTGTATCCTCCTGGATGTTGTCCCCAGGAGCCAAACACAACAAAAGGGATCAAAAGACCCAAATATTTGAGCATTTTTGAGAAGCACCCTTTATTTTAAGGGTAAGCAACCTATCCAGAAACAAGTTTCTAGGGTGGTGGAAGAAAAGTTTTAAGGGAGTTTAGAATGAGAGGTAGGGAGGGGCTCTACAGCTTATGGTTGGCTAAGCAAAATATTTTCAGCAGCTGAAGGCTCCATCTCAAAATTGGGACCAGTGCCACCATGATCAGCAAATCTTCAGCAACCGGTGGGTCAAGCACTATCAACACCAGATGATGGATAGACGGTAGTCAATTTTTCAAAAGCAACATTCAGATTAGGGGAGATCCAGCTTTCCTGGCGCCATGTGGGAAACTCCTGCTTTTACGCATATCTTTGCCAACAACAGTATACAAATCTTTCAAACCAACAAGCAGCTTAGCAGTGATCTGATTCTTTTTTCTTTTGCAGAAAAGCTATCCCTATAATTTGGGGTTTGCCATAGCATTAATTGTCATCATTTAATGGCCTCTATCAATTTAACTTTCAAATCCTCATGTTTTGAAATTTAGAGTGATTGATACCTTAACTAGTATAACTGGTATGTCTACTGAAATTCTTATCATTTGGCTGCAGTAAATATGAGCTTCCATATATAAATATATTATACTTATCAATATATGTTTTCTGTACTGAATGACAATTTTCCCTCTTCTATGTCCCAAAATGCAGAACATAGATAGGACTCTGGTTATCCTGGCCTTCAGAGTATCAGCGTTGAGGACCATGTACCTGGCTGTTGGGTTTTTGGACTCAAATCCCCTAATGATTGATCCAGAAGCTTTTCTCTTGACGTTGCTTTGCTCAACAGCCTGACAGAAGATAATTCTAAGGCTATAAGGGGCCACTACTCCTACTCTAATATGGTATCCTTGTCAGCCATCTAATCAGTAGCAGCCTCAGGAAAGGTGTCCACTAATATCAACACAGAAAACTGCCACCTGCCTGCCACTGAGAGAGAAACCAACTGTCAGACTGCCCACAAGAATAGCACTTTCAACTAAAAAAATTAAAACCCAATCATTACAGTGACCCTGCTAATGAGCAGCTGCCTAGCTGTAGTGCCATTTTGCTATCCCAGCCTCAGGTCATCCTGACTGGTCAGCCCATGGATAACTGATCCCTAAATTCCCAATCCTCAGAGATGAAGCCTAACAATGGGGAAGCATATGAAACCATAAATGTCAGGAAGCCAGTCATAGGTAGAGGCATTGGGCGGCTTGGGGTGAGGTGCAGCTGAGCTGGCGGGTAAGGCCCACCATAGAATGGGTGCTAACTTGATAATGTAAGATACAGATTGTCCAAGCAAGGACCAGGGACCGGAGTTGGGGACCATGGAATCCACCAATCCTGTCAAAGTAATGTATAGTACTTCAAACAGTTGGGTAGAGGTGGTCTTGGCTGCAGCGGTAGGTTCCAATGGGCGGTCTGATCTTGGGGTTAATGGCAGAGTCATGGAAACAAAGTATGCTGGTAGGTAGTTGTAATTGTCCTTGAACAATAAGAGCAGTATCTTGATCCTCTTTCCTTCACATCCTATGTATTTGATACTTCTAGTCCTTGCCAACAGGTTGGCAATGAGGATGGTTTCCAAGTTGTACTCCAAATAGGCTGGGTTGGGTGGGTATTCAGTAAAGTGCACAGGTCCAAAGGGGGCCCCTGGAGGACGGTATAATGCCTGGGGCGGTTTGGCAGGTTGGTCTCTGGAGGGGGCGGCAGCCTGGTTGTCTACTTGGCCGGAATTAAGATGGAAGATAAATAAGACTAGATAGGGTAGAATTTGTTTGATCCAAAGGTTCATAAACTTTATTATTGAAAATGACAATGTGGTCATCACCACACCACCAGTGTTTTTATACCATGGAAATTTGCTTTTTGCCTTTTGCAAGCTTTGGGTCCATGGACAGTTTGCTGGTAGGGCATGAATCTTAGCTTGGGGTCTGGAGGGCATCAGGTCCTGGTCAGGCACACTCTGGCAAACAGGAATGCTTAATTTTGTTGCTTTGGTTCGCCATGTCACCTGAGCGGCCTAATTGCATTCCTCTTCCTGGACTAGGGACTAGCAGCAGTGGGTGCTTATTGGCAGGACTAATAGTGGGTCTTGTCCAAGCCACAGTGTCACGGCCCATACCAGATCCGGCTGGACTCCCACAGGGGAGGCAGGCTGGGCCTGAAAGGCCATGTACACAATAGGCGCTATATGAATCAGGTAGTTTAGAGCAGTGGCTAGGGGGCGCCAACTCCCAGTATGGGGCACAACTTGGTTGGCCAGCCCCAATACTGTGATATAGACAAACCCCAGCTTGCTAAAGTCCTGGGTGGGAGGCATGTTGGGGAGAGGAGGAGCAGTTGGAATATCCTTCATTGCTAGTGGCAGATCCAGGTGATGGGGATGGAAATACTCCAGGTCAAGGGCGTGGGGCAGTTTGGCAAAGACAATAGGAGTATGGCCAGGAGGATATGGGTATGCAAGTTTGTATTTAGTAGTGGATTCACAAATGGATGCAAAGAGAATAATTAAATTTGAGCAAAAATAGACAATCCCTGCAATAAGATAATAATTTCTAGGCTTAAAATTGCTTTATTAAGATGTCAACAGTGATGAGGGCTTCTCCCCCTGTCAGGGAGCCAGTCATAGGCAGAGGTGTTGGGCAGCTGGGGGTGAGGTGCGGCCAAGCCAGCAGTTAAGGCCCACCATAGAATGGGTGCTAACTGGATAATGTAAGAGGCAGATTGCACGAGCAAGGACCAGGGTCCAGAGTTGGGGACCATGGAATCCACCAACCCTGTCAAAGTAATATAGAGTACTCCAAACAGTTGGGTAGAGGTGGTCTTGGCGGTGGCAGGGGGTTCCAGTGGGTGGTCTGGTCTAAGGGTAAGGGCAGAGTCATGGGAACAAAGTATGCTGGTAGGTAGTTGTACTTGTCTTTGAACAATAAGAGCGGTATCTCAATCCTTTTTCCTTAATGTCCTATGTAGTTGGTACTTATAGTCCTTGCCAAGGGGTCAGCAATGAGAATGGTTTCCAATTTGTACTTGGAATAGACTGGGCTAGGAGGGGTATTCAGTAAAGTGCACAGGTCCAAAATGGGCTCCTGGGGGACGGTATAATACCTAGGGCGGATTGGCAGGTTGATCTCTGGAGGGGGCGGCAGCCTGGTAGTCTACTTGACCGGAATTAAGATGGAAGATCACTAAGACTAGATAGGGTAAGATTTGTTTGAACCAAAGGTTCATAAAACTTTATTATCAAAAATGACAATGTGGTCATCACCATACTGCCAGGGTTTTTATACCATGGGAATTTGCTTCTTTGATTTTTGCAGGGTTCAGGTTTGCAGACAAGGCACTGGCGGGTCATGGATCTTGGCTTGGAGTCTTGAGGGCGGAAGATCCAGGTTTTGCCTGCTCTGGCAAATAGAAGTGGCAATGCTTTGTTCTGTCACCACTGTTCACTATGTCACCTGAGTAGTTCAATTTTACTACCCCTTCTGGATGGAAGGCTGGCAGTTGCTGGTGGTCATTGGCAGAGTTAAAAAAAGGTTTGTTTTAACCTCCTTAAGGCAAGCTGCAACCTCTGCATAGGTTCAGATCTTTGGTGGCTCAAGGTTGGCATCAATCTGGTGACCATTTGGGGAATTATCCTTGGGAGACTGGCGGGTCTTGGAGTAACTTGGTAACTTAGGTTTGCAATTTAACAAGTGGGCGGTCTCCCATCCACTTTGTGTGACTTGAGTAGTCTTTGGAGGGTCAGGGTTTGATTCCAGGGTTTCCAATGTTGGTTTCAAAACTCCAGTATTGGCGTTGGGCAGGTTGGCAATAAGTCCTTCCTCCAATCTCTGTTAGCCAGGTTACATCTCCTTTGCAGGTATGGGTCTTCATTGGCACCAGTTTGGCGGCAGACTGACAACTATTCAGAGAAATCTCTGTAGCAGGCCGGCAGGTTGTGGGGTAATTTAACAATTCAAGCCTGTGATTTAATGAGTTGGCGGGTCTTGGTCTGTCCTGGAGGGTTTGATCCACCTTCAGGGAACTGGAGTTTGACTCTTGGGTTTTCAATACAAGTATTGAAATGTCATTCATGACACCCCCTCACTACTTATACTTACTGATGATTCTATGGCCTTTTGTGCCACCAGAGAACTGATGGCATCATTTGGAGTTGGATTTACAATTTTAACCGGAATTTGCATGCTTGGGCAAGAGGGTGAGATCTTATTGGCTGCTATAACATGAACCATTTGAAATTTGCAGTATACCAGGTTGCTACAGATATTTTTAGCTCCCGCAATGAATTGATCATCTGATCACGTGATCAAACAATTGCGCTCCCAATGTGCCATTTCCCAATAGGTATGTGGCCCAAATTTGATAACAGTCTCAAAGCCAGAGATTTGAGGCTTGTGTGCCTCTCAAATCCTGGGCCATATGCTAGTCAAAAGGGGGAATATTTTGCCCTGGGAAGTGTTTTGTGTGGGTTTCCACGCTGCATGTTTAATCAACTCTAAGGAGGCCAGCTGACTGTCCAGGGCAATCTGGGCCCTATCATCATCATTACCATAGTTGAGCTTGAAGAGCACAACTCTTTACTCTGAGACTTATATCCCTTTAGTAGGATGGTAGCATTCTCCAGGTTGGATTCAGGTTCCCAAGTATTCTCTTCATGGGGGTATCCTTTCCATTTGACCAGGAAATCAGGTTTCTGGTATTGGAGTTTTTGTCCCAGGATGGCTTCAACCTTGTGTTCCGTGTAGCTTCCTATTTTGATGGGTGGGGGAGCTGTTCTCACTATCTGGTGCAGGAGAGAAGGTCCTTTCTTTTTTTAATAACAGGGAGCGGTGTAATACGTCATGAATCTTTCATTTGGGGGGCAGTTCTAGTCAGTAGGCTACGGTACCAATGCATTGTAAGACTTTGTAAGGACCTGTTTGTTGGGGGCTCAAGCTAGCGCAAGGGGCAGTGGTCTTGATGTTCTTAGCGCTGAGATACACAAGGTCTCTTACTTCAATTGGGGGGCCAGGGCTTTGTTTCTTGTTGGCAAAATCCTTGTATACTTGTACTGCTCTTCTCAGGTTCTTGGCGCATTCTTCTTGGCACGTGTGGATGTTGCTGACCCAGTCTCATTCTTTGGGGTTGTTGGCTTCCTATATGGGGGGCATCCCATGTGGGGTTGAATCTGTAGTTGGCTTAGAAGGGGGACATACCAGTGGAGCTGTGGTCTTGGTTGTTGTACGCAAACTGAGCCATTGGTAGGTGGGTTTCCCAATTGTTCTGTTCCAAGTTAGCGTAGCATTGTAAGTACTGTTTAAGGACCTATTTCACTCTCTTGGTCTGTCTGTTGCTCTGGAAGTGATATGCAGTAGACAATGATCTTTTTATTCCCAAGTCCTTTAGAATTTGGGCCCAAAACTTAGAGGTGAATTGCAGGCCTCTGTCCAAGATCACTTCTTGTGGGAGTCCATGGTTCATGAATACTTGGTTACTGAATAGAGTGGTGGTTTCCTTTGCGGTTACTTTGGTCATTGTTGGAATGAAGTGAGCCATCTTGGTGAAGCAATTGACAATTAAGAGGATGGCATTGAATCCTTTTGAATTGGGTAGCTCCACAATGTAGGCCATGGAAACTGACTTCCAAGGGCCTTCTGCAATCTGAAGGGGTTGTAGTAATCCTTCTGGCTTTCCTCGCTTAGGTTTGGTACATCTGCATGTCTTGCAACCACTGAGGTATCCTTCAATCTCTGGCTTCATCCTGGGCCACATGTAGGTTCTCTGAATCCCTTTGAGAGTCTTTGTACGCCCAGGGTGTCCTGACATGGGGGAGTTGTGGTATCCCTTCAGTATCTCTAAGCGCATTGGGCCTTCTGGTACATAGGTGTGTCCGTGTAGCTGCAGGGTGTTTTCATGTAGGGAGTAACTGTTTTGGTAGTATTGACTGTTGATATCTTTCTTTAAGTCTTCCATGATGGAGATGCAGTGCTGGTCTACGGTCTGAGCTAGTTGAATTTCTTCTCTTCTACTGGCTAGCCCCAGGAATAGGAGCATTGGCTCAATCATGTTTGGGGACAGCAAGGATTTAGTGTTGAATTCTTCAATCTCTTTGGCACTAGGAAAAAGTTCAACTCTTTGGCTTAAGGCATCTGGTACAATGTTGATCTTGCCAGGCTTGTAGCTGATTGATAAGTTGTAATCTGCTAAGAATAATGCCCATCTAGCTTGTCGCTGATTCAGTTGTTGTGGTTTGACGAAGTATGTCAGGTTCTTATGATTGGTCATGATTCTCACAGGGCGGTTGGCTTCACACAAGTATCTTCTCCAATGTTTCAAGGACTGGATGATAGCAAGCATCAATTTATTGTAGATGGGGTAGTTCAACTCAGGCAGAGTGAACTTCTTTGAGTAGTAAGCTATAGGGTGCAGCTTACTATCATGCCCCTCCTAAAGCAACACCCCCCCAATGCAAAGTCAGAGGCGTCTTTTTCCACAATGAAGGGCTTATTGTAAACCGGCATTGCCGAGAAAGGGGCAGAAACAAAGGCGTTCTTTAGCAACTCAAAGGCTGACTTGGCGGTATCATCCCACACAAAAGGGTGTTTCTCAGAGGTGAGGCAGGTCAAGGGCAAGCAGATTGAAGAAAAATTTTGGACAAATTCCTGGCAGAAGTTTTCCAGGCCCAGGAAACTTCTGACCTCCTTGCAGTTTTTAGGTTCAGGCCATGATGTCACAGCCTCTATTTTATCAGGCGTCATTGCAAAACCTCCTTTCAGTAAATTGTAACCCAGGAACTCTACTTCTTCTTGGGAAAACTCACATTTTTGGAGTTTGACAAAGAGTCTGTGTTCCTTGAAGCCTTGTAGGACATCTTGAAGGTATTCAACATGTTCCTCAGGTGTGTGACTGTAAATGAGGATGTCATCTAAGTAGGCTATGCAACACTGGTCCTTGAGTCCTCCCAAGACCACGTCCACCATAGTTTGAAAGGTACTGGCCGCGTTGCACAGCCCAAACGGCATAACCAAGTATTCAAAAAGACCTTGCTTAGTCTTGAAGGCAGTCTTCCATTCCTTGCCAGGCCTGATCCGGATCTGGTTAAAGGCATCCCTCAAATCAACCTTTGAGAAGACATTGGCTCCTTAAAGCTGGTTTGAGAGGTCTTCAGCATTAGATACAGGGTATCTGTTCTTCACTGTGATGCTGTTTAGGCCCTGGTAATTGACACAAGGACGTAAGTTGCCGCCCTTCTTTTTAATAAATAATAGAGGGGACAAACAAGGATATTTGGAGACGCGTATATATCCCTTCTTCAACATCTTGTCCAAGTACTCTCTTAAGGTGGCTTGTTCCTTCATGTTACAACTGTAGACAGGTCCATGCTTAGGTTGGGTTCCGGGGAGAAGGTCAATGGCGTGGTCAAACTGGCTATGTTTTGGCAAGGCGGTGGCTTCTTTCTTGAAGAAGACAGACTCCCAAGGCTTCAAATATTTTGGGATCTCGGGCTTGCAGGGTTCCGTGGTGATGTTTTTCAACTCAGGGGTCTGCTGGGGGTTCAGGCAGGGGACCTCTAATGTTTGGCTCTCATGAGTGACAGTCACTTAATGGTTCTTATAGTCCAAGTTCAATTGGTGGTCAACCCACCATTTGAACCCTATCACTACAGGTTTGGGAAGCTTCTTCATGACTTGGAATCTGGTAGGCAGCAATCTCTCATTTAACTTCAGGGATACAAACTCTTCACATTTGTAGGACAGGTCTGTTGTCTTATTACCCAAGGTTACCAGTTGGGAATTTCCCTGGATTGGAACACCAAGTTTGTCAGCTAGGCTATGTTCCATGTAGTTGAGGATTATTCCACTGTCTAGGAGAGCTACAGTGTTCACCTCATGGTTATTATAACATAGGGCAGTGTCAATGATAGGATAAGATTGTGAAGCGTTATTTATTGCTGAGATAGTTGCTCCTTGGGTTCCATTGGAGCAGCTAGTGCAGTCCTTGGATAAATGGCCACTCTGGTGGCAATAGAAGCATAGTCCACTTCTGACATGGCGTTGGTACTCTTCAGGGGTCATGTTCAAGCAGGGCCTACTAGTACCAGGGGTTTGATTGTTTCAGAGTTGGCAGCTGTGGTATCCTTGTAGTTGGCTGAAATCCATACCTCTGACATTAGCCAGGAGCTTGTCTTTGGGAAAGTCACATTGGTGGTGTCTCATTAGGCTGGCATGGTGTGGGTTCAGACCGTTTCTGAAATGCAAGCCTGATATGTTGTCAGGAATCTTGGCTGCATCTGCCAGGCGTAGGAATCATTGTATATAGGTCTCCAGGTTGTCTTTTCCCTGGGTCAGGCGGATGAGCCCCATGTAGGCTTGGGTCTTGGCCCCAGCAGGGGTAGTTGCAGAGTTCATTCTCTCCAGGAATTGATCGTAGGAAAGTATGAGGTCTGGGTCTTCCTCAAGGCAGGTCAAGAAGGTTTCTCTGGCATCATCCTTCAGTTGGGCGGCCACCATAATAACCTTCTTGGCGTTGTCTCTGAAGCTCTCAGGGTGGGCTTGGAACAAGGCGTTTATCATGATCATTCCTTTTCTGAATCAGCCAAGTCCAGTTTTGGCAGGTCAGGAAAGGTTGTGGGGGCAGCAGTATTCTGGTTTGAGGTGGAGATGATCATGGTCCAGACCTGGGATGGCTTGACAACAATTTCTTCTTGGCATTTGTTTGTTTCTTGTTTCTTGGTCAAATACTACCTTAGGTAGTAAGCTGAGGTCATAAATAAAAGCATACAAGATGCCCCTATAATCAAAGGTGAATAGGGGCCCACGGTTACTAGTTTAGATATGGTTGACATACTGTCACGGCCCATACCAGATCCGGCTGGACTCCCACAGGGGAGGCAGGCCGGGCCTGTAAGGCCATGTACACAATAGGCGCTATATGAACCAGGTAGTTTAGAGCAGTGACTAGGGGACGCCAACTCCCAGTATGGGGCACAACTTGGTTGGCCAGCCCCAATACTGTGATATAGACAAACCCCAGCTTGCTAAAGTCCTGGGTAGGAGGCGCGTTGGGTAGAGGAGGGGCAGTTGGAATATCCTTCATTGCTGGTGGCAGATCCAGGTGATGGGGATGGAAATACTCCAGGTCAAGGGCATGGGGCAGTTTGGCAAGGAAAACAGAAGTATGGCCAGGAGGATATGGGTATGCAAGTTTGTATTGAGTAGTGGATTTACAAATGGATTCAAAGAGAATAATTAAATTTGAGCAAAAATAGACAATTCCTGCAATAAAATAATAATTTCTAGGCTTTAACTCGCTTTATTAAGATGTCAACAGTGAGGAGGGCTTCCCCCCTCACTACTTATACTTACTGAAGGTTCTGTGGCCTTTTGTGCCACCAGAGAACTGATGGCATCATTTGAAGTTGGATTTACAATTTTAACCGGAATTTGTGTGCTTGGGCAAGAGGGTGAGATCTTATGGGCTGTTATAATATGAACCTTTTGAAATTTACAGCATACCGAGTTGCTACAGATATTTTTAGCTCCCACAATTAATTGATTGTCTGATTGCGCAATCAAATGATCACGCTCCCAATGTGCCATTTTCTGATAGGTAGGTGGCCCAGATTTGTTACAGGCTTGATGCCAGGGATTCAAGGCTTGTGTGCCTCTCAAATCCTGGGCCATTTGCTAATTGAAAGGGGGGGGGGTATTTTGCCCTGGGAGGTGCTTTGTGTGGGTTTCCACACTTCATGTTTAATCAACTCTAAGGAGGCCAGCTGACTGTCCAAGGTAATCTGGGCCCTGACACACGGCTTCCGCGTAGGTCTGGGCCCTCAGTGGCACCGGTTTGGCAGGTCTTGACTGGACTGGCTCTGGGGAACAGAAGTGGAAATGTTTTGTTTTGCCTTCGTTGTTCACCACGTCACCTGAGCTGGCCAATTGCAATGCTTTTTTTGGACTGGCAACTGGCAACAGCTGGTGTTTGTTGGCAGGGCTAGTGATGGGTCTTTCCCCAGCCTCCTTTAGGCAGACCACATCACCTTTGTAGGCATGGGTCTTCAGTGGCACCAGTTTGGTGGCAATCTGGCAACCATTCAGGGAATCTTCAGTATTAGACCGGCGGGCCACAGATAAATTCAATGATTTGAGTCTGTGACTTATCGGATTGGCGGGTCCTGGACTGTCCTGGGGGGTCCAATCCGCCTTCAGGGGACTGGGGTTTGACTCTTGGGTTTTCAATACAAGTATTGAAATGTCATTCATGACAATAAACCACTGTGCCAGGCATCATCATTATTTTGAATTAAATGTTATGAACATCTGGTTATCCCACTTCCCTTATTTTATTCTTGTAATCTTTCACTTGCTCACTGCTTCTTCCAGTCCAGAATACCTCACATCCTACCACATGTCTGCCTCACTGCATGTAGTTTCTGTCTCATTGGTTCACTATATGGATATTTACATTTTACAGAATATCCCCTGAAGCCAGAGTATAAGGGATTTGTGCTTGAAAACGTATTGCTATCCAATCCCTTGGCTGGCACCAAAGAGTATACCAGATTTAACTATGAAAGCCCCTGGTATTCCAATGAATCACAGCTGGTTAGGGACAAATATAACTATCTACCAGCTTACTAAGTCCCAATAGAACCACTCTCTACCCTAAACCCCAGCTATTTGTCCACCCCAGATCTTCCCATAGACAAATCCAACAAACTGTTTGGGATCATATACATTAGTTTTTGGAAGTAATTGATACTATGGTCCTTGGGCTGGGTCGCTCTGCTTCCTAAAAATTCAAGTTAGGTTTGCTGTTCAGCCTTGCGAGCTTGAGCTGGTCGGTCTGAGATGGGACTCGGATCCAGGCTCAACCTGGGTTGAGAGTTGGAAGAGCAATTCCATATAAAACTTTCGTGACACGCAAAACTTGCAGGTACAGGTCCAAAATTTTGGCAGTATAAGAGGCTGTCACAAGTTCTAGATCTTCGAAAGCAGCTTTTGAAAGTTCCAGAATGGCAGAAACTTATTCTGAAGAGACTGATAGCCATGCAAGTAAAAGATCATGAGTTCGCTGTTATTAACGCAAGGGTTAGATATCGAAGCATCCGCACCCAAGCCTGAGATTAAAGATGAGGAAAGCTTTTCAGAACAGTCAAAGGGCATGTATCTCGATACCATAGACCGTCAAAGGTTAGATTTCGATTTCGAAAAGCTTTGTACGGTATCGTTATCAAATATCAATGTTTATGGGTGCCTTGTATGTGGCAAATATTATCAAGGCCGCGGCCAGACTTCACACGCCTTTTTTCACTCAATTCACGAGGAACACCACGTCTTCATCAACCTCACCACCCTTAAAGTAAGCATCGTGAACTCTTGAAGAGAATTCATGTTTTATTTATATTTTTAAATCGGCCAAGTTACTCTATGGATTTTTCCTGAATCAGAGAATCTTTTATTTCCGGTCTAATACAGTATGCTTCCTTTTAACTTTTGACTCTAGGTTTATATTCTTCCCGACGGATATGAGGTGCACGACGCCTCACTTGAGGATATAAAGGTATGCTCACCTTTTCAGTTCCAACCACTTAAAAATTCTAGTATGTCATTCAGCCTACCTTTACTAAAGAGCAAGTAGTTGCTTTGGCAAATACATCGCCACCCAAGTTTAGCTTTGACTTGTCTAACAAAAAGTACCTACCAGGTAGGTTGTAGTCTAAAGCTCCTAAACATATTTGAATACCAGGCTATGTAGGGTTAAACAATATAAAGAGCAATGACTATATCAACGTCATAATTCAAGCTCTGGTGCACGTCCCTCCCATTCGAGATTTTCTTCCTCTTGAACAAATTCGATCCCTCTTCTTCTCAACTAGGTACTGTTTAAACTCTTCTCAACGCTTACCTCTGGAGTTCAACGCTTTTCTTTGCTCACCAGGAAAATTTGGAACCCAAAAGCCTTTAAAGGACTAGTCTCCCCTCACGAACTTTTACAGGTAGCCTTTATTTTATTTTACGTAGACATTAAAGTAGCCTAGGAAATATCGAATGCAAGCGATAAGCAATTTAAGATTACAACCCAAGTTGAGCCTGTCCAGTTTCTGTCGTGGTTTCTACATCGGCTTCATCGTGATCTTGGCGGAAGCAAGAAGAGAGAAAGTAATATTTTTACATGGTTCCATTAACATCTTGATTCAAGGCATCATCACTAGGACCTTCCAAGGAGATGTTCACACTAATATCTTAACTATGACGAATAGCGACACCATGTCTTACGAAGGTACACCAATAAGCTATTCCAATATTCATCAGAAAAGAGCGTAGATCTTCCGCAACTTCCAAATTCTACTTTTTAACTCTCGATCTTCCCCCACCTCCTCTTTTTTCAGATGAGATGGAAGAGAATATCATTCCTCAGGTAAGCGCACATGTTTTTTATTCTAACTGACATCAGATTCCTCTCTCAAAACTGCTTGAGAAGTTCAATGGGGTTACCAAGCAGGAAACAGGAACAGAAATCAGAAAATATTCTCTCCATCACCTCCCTCCATACTTAATCCTGTACATCAAGAGGTTTGGCAAGAACAATTGGTCCACTGAAAAGAACCCAACCATTGTAAATTTCCCCATCCAGAATCTAAGTCTAGTTGACAGTAAGCCTCTCTTTGGTTTTGAACTCACATATAGTCATCTCTGAGGCAGGCAACAAAACAAACATTGAAGACTTGGTCAAATACAACTACAACCTGCTTTCAAATATCTCTTGCCAGGGTGGCAAAGAGCCTGGCGAGGGGCAATATTTCATCCACAACTACCATCCTGGCTTGGACCAATGGTTCCAGATTCAAGATCTGACTGTCACCCCAGCCTTGCACCAGATGCTTTTCCTATCAGAATCTTATTTGCAGGTAAACAAGCTTACCCATCCTTAAGTAACTCCAAACTAGATTTGGGAGCGAAAAGATGTCATTGAACTTCCAGTTATAGCCAAAGACCCTGAGATGCCTTCAGTCTCTGCTCAAGAGCCTGATACCAAACGAGCCAAGCTTAGTGATTAGCCTAGAATTATAGCTCAACAGTTTTCAAAAACATTAGATTTATAAAATCACTGGCCTTAAGTTTGCTAAGACTCTAGATTTAATACATCCATTTGGCATGTTATTATTTAAATTCTGTTGACTTGATTGGTTTCTTACTAGCAGGATTTTAATAATGTTTATTAGAACTCTTTATTCGCTCTAACCTCTTCAAATTCAACCTACCCTTAAAAATTAGAGCTCATCTTTTCCAATTTGACAAGCTGTTTTATTAAAGTTACACTTGGAAGATTAAATGCATCCCAGTAAACCACTATTTTTGTACAAAACCAAGTGGAATTACAGTGGAGTCTAGATCTTACCCTGTAGCAATACCAATTTATTAACTTTAAAATTTTGTCTCGGGTAACAGAGAAATGCTCCAGGAAAGCTTTATAAAACGTGTTCCTCTACTGAGGAAGTATTATAGCCAAGTTGGTTCCTTAGCCCAGCACCCCTATTCCGTTGGTACATTACTTGAACAAGCTCACTTAAGGAGGCCATGTAGATCACCCCTACAGTTATCAATATATTCTTTACTTTAAAATCTGATTAATTTGGTTCTTATGATTGGTACTTAATCATGGTTCCCAAAGCGCAGATGCCGTGTTAACTAGTACCAGCGCTAGAATTAGGCTAATACCATTTCAAACAGATCAACCAACTCTTGTCACTCCTGGGGATGCTTCAGCACACTGCCACCAGTTAATTCTTAATTACCTGTTTATACAAGCAGGAAACCAAACCCCCAAAAACCAAGCCCCAAGCAGATCAGCTGGGGTAGCCTACAATTGACCAAACTCAAGGATCAAACATAAAGTTTATCCAACCAATTGAATCAAAACAGTAAAGCTGTTTCCAGAAAATCAATCCCTTAGAACTTACATGCACTCAAAATTAAATCTTTGTGTTGCAGCTGAACTATAGTTCAGTATTTGAAGGGGGAAGACAGCTGTCCAACAGGGAAGGGCAGAGTGTTAAGATAGGATATCAAACTCAGTTGCAACACTCCCTTGCCCTCTGTTTGCTGTCCTCAACCAGGACTGGAATCCGTGGCACATCCAGAAAATTGCAGGCAACCTTTTTGAGTGGGAATGGTGCAGCAAGGAAAAATTTGGTTGTGATGTAGGATTTTGGTGCTTTCTGAAACATCTTCAAGTTGATAGGTGTGATTGTCATACAGGGCTGTTCCTGAACAGCCTAAAGTGGCTTTTCTTAAACTTGGAACTACAGAAATCCAAGATATGAACTGGATCACAATGGTGTAGTGGGCTTCAAAATGTTTGGTCACCCCTTGAATCTGCTCCCACTCAACGTCACAGGCTTTGACCCACATTGTGCCAGTGAAGAGGTGGCAGTGAAGGGTATTTGGCCAGTATTGTGGAGTTCAACTTGCCCTGATTCATCTCTTTTATGCCTTTGGGAGTTTCAAAGACTAGTGCACTAGGACTAAACCCTGTACCACCATTGATCCTGGCCCATAAAATGAGTAGGTCAGTGGATAGATGTTGTATCCAAGAAGTGTTGGGATATTCCTGGGAAAGATCAACAATGATTTGGAATTATCAACCCATTCAAATGTTCCACTCACCCTTTGGGTTGTGGGTGATACAAGATTATAGCCATAAACTCTAGGGAATTCTTCACACAGTACACCTTCATGACATTGCCTACAACTTCTTAGCCTACATCTATGATGAGCTATTTGGGACAGCCAAAACATACTACTATCTCTTTACCAATGCCAGGAAGGCCATTTTTTTCCTCTCAAACCCCAGGGGTTTGAACAGGTTTGGACCCTGGTCAAGTCTGCTTGTAGGCCGCCTGTGTTTTTTTGGGATCAAGTCCTCTTGGATCCAAACCACAACTTCTCTTTAATATAGGCCCACCAGCAAAGACTTGCCAACAATGATGCCTAGCAAAGGACATAACCAGTTGCCCAATTGCCCGATATCTAGCCTGTAGAAGGTTCAGGGAAACTTGCAGGCAGACAGCCCGCAGGCCTGGAGGATAAGGGCCCACCACAGAATAGGAGCTAACTTTACAATATAGAGAATGCTTTTTTAGTAGGGCCCAAGGGCCATTGTTGGGCACCATAGAGTCAATTAGGCCTGTAAGGATGATATACATGGTGCCAAATATCTGAGTTGAGATGGATTACTGGTTCCTGCAGGAGGTCAGGCCGCGGGGTTAATGGGGGAGTCATGTGTACTAGGTATGCAGTCAGGTGGTTATGTTTGTCGCTGAATAGTATCAGGAATATTCCTGACACTTATAGTTGTGTAACCAACACACAAAAGCCCGCCACCACCAAGCTATTGCCCGCTGCCAACACGCAGGCGCTTGCTGCCATTAGGCAGATGCCCACTGCCACGGCACAGGTGCCCAGCACTCTTGCCAGCCCCACCTGCAAGCCATCCTCAAACCAGGCACCCATGGGCCAGCCTGCCACCTGCCAGCCACCTATCAGTCTTTGTCCTCTCATGCCAGCAGGCCAGTTCCCATCCACTCCTTTGGGAAATAGCCAAATTGGGAAATCAGGAAAGGCAGTTTTCCCAAAGCCAAACTTGGGAGGAACTGCTGCCCAATTTAGGAGCTTACCAAATGGGGAATGGACTGACAGGCTCTCCAACAACAAAAATGATGCACCAAATTAACTAAATGAATTTGGATGCATGAAGAAGGCCCAACTTGCACTGTTCCTGTTGGAAATTGCACCATTTATGCAATTTTGATATGGCCTTCAAATAATGATAAATGCAAAGATTTGGTCGGGTTTGCCTTTGAATTCAGGAATTCTGTGCCCTTTGTAAATGGGTCTTTTCCAATATCCACCCATTCCAGATTGCCATACCAGCCTGCATCTGATCCTGGTATGATTTCACCCCAGTGTAACCCCCTCTGTCACTCTGTCTTCCTAATGAGTGATCACCGTTCCTTATCTACTATTTAAGTAGAATCATTTCTCCTAATAAAGACAAGCTTATCCATATTGTGTTGGCTTTAATAATCTTCAAGCCTTTTCCTTTCCTTTTTGCCAAAAGGAATTCCTCATCTTTTATTCCAGGAAATTAAGGTACATGCCCTTAATTTTTCCCTGAAGGCTAACCCAAGGTTAGCTTCAAGCCTCAAATCTTTTGTCATAAAGATTTCCCGCCATGTCCTCCTGGATGTTGTCCCCAGGAGCCAAACACAACAATGCCAATGCATACTGGGATCTGGCCAAAACTTCTCAATTGCCAGCCACTCAAGCCAGCCCAGAAAAGGGAATAACAGATACAACTCAGACTCTTGGTCTCCCAATGCTATGCCTTCCAATAATCATGCCTTGCAGGTCCACTAGTATAAATAAAGACAAACCCCTCAATGATAGTTTGTGCTATCATTGAGTGAATATCCTCCTCAATATTATCACATCAATCAATCCTTTATCTAGGATAAGCAAGTAACCTTACTAACCCCATTACTCCTCCCTGTCAGGATTGACAATTCATTAACCCGGGAAACCTGGGCCCAAGGGTGGGATTCAAACCCTGAACCTACATTCCTGCGGGCCACTGGGCCCATGGACCAAGGGCCTGCCCGCCCGCGTTTTTTTTCGGATTGCACTCCTGTGTCAGGCACCCACCCACTAGGGAGTAAACCCCCTAGGTGGTGAATGATGGCAGAGGGGTTCAATCCCGTCACCAGGGATCCCACAGGCAAGGAGACCATTCCTAGATGGAATAACTCTCCAAGGAGCCAGTACCTGCCTAACAGGGGATTAAAACGTCCCAAGAAGAAATACACTCCTAGATAACACAATAAGAATGCAGAAGCTAATGGAAAGAACACTTGAGGCTTGTTCACTTGGGTGGTGGAACCATAAACCTTGGTTTCTTCCCGGACAGGTGGATTATTGGAGAGAGGAGTTGCAGTATACCAGATGCCCAGAATCACATGGCGCCAGGAGCTGTTGAGGAACTGAGACTCAAGCAATGTACCCAAATCAGTGTGTGAACCTATAGAAACGCTGGCAAACACTGTCGTAGTCAGGACTATCCAGAGTAACCATTTATACCCAAGCCACTCCCTAAGAGGAGTCTTGGGTAATTTCATGGTTTTGGAAATTCAGAGGTTTTTAAGTCAAAAAAGTTTAGCAAAACAATCACTTGGGTGAATGTAGACTTTATTGATTCAACAAATACTAAAATGGAGCTTACCAGCTTTTTATAGCATGGTAGCATAAATAATATAGGAAAAGGAGCTTGGGCAAGTTGGAGATGAAATGGAGATAAAATAGAGATTTGGCAGTTGGGACATTCAAAACTGGGGATTATGACTTATTTCCTTATAGTTTTCAACTCTTCATTAGCAAGATATTATATTTTCCTTAGCTTAACATTTCATTCTCTGGAAAGGCTTTAGCTGAAAAGAGGTCAACCCCACAAAAAAACTGGAGAGTCAGGAGGTGGAATTGACTGCACAACAGAAGGAGAGGCCACCAAAGAACCCAAAACAAGACACAGAATGTTGCCTGCTTCAACATTACTGCCAATGTCACCAGGCGTAAGTCCTGAACAATTCAAACCATTGTTGGCAATCATTGATTGGATAGAGACCATTTTGAGAGGTGATGAATGGTTTGAAAAAAAATTAACGTTTTTTTAGGTAAATCTATATCAACAAAGTTGAAATATGGCCTGGGTTTGAATTTCATTGATGACAACAGTGACTTAGAAGCCATTTCTGGCTTTAAAACAAGAGGTAATAAAGAGCAGATGTTACTTATTAACCCATTCCCTTTAGAAGACTCAGAAGAAAATAAAGGAGCAAACAATTCTGACTCTTTAAACAAAGGTAAATTGCTGTCAAGTTTGTTTAAAGAAACATTCATGACACCCTGCAAGCTGAGGCTCTGCTAAGTCCCAAAGCCAGAATACCTGCACCAGCCCAACCATGGTGGCGCCCAAAGAGGAGCCTCTTGAATTGCCTAATGGAAGCAGAGATGGCGCCTCTGTGAATTTCATGAGTTTGAAATCCTCTCAAGTAACCAATCAAACCCTACTGCCAAAGATAAACCCAGGCTTTGGGCCCGACCCTGTGACCACAACAAAGAATCAAGAAAATTGAGTGACCAAATTGGACGTTCTGACCAATGAGAGAACATCCAGTTGAGGTGCCATTTTTCTGCCTTTGGACCCAAGCACCCAGTTCCCCGGGGCCTGCCTTTCCCAATGCCCTGATGAACCCCCCATGGAAAATATTAAGTTTAGAGGTGGGATGCTATATAGACCAATGGACCCTGCGCTCCAAACTTATTGCCATTTTTGAATAAAGGTTATGTTACTTTGGCTCTTACAGCTATTGCCATATTTTGTATTTGCTGTCTATCAATTCAGTTTGAGATCTCCTGGTCCTCCTGCCCCACTGCCTGCAGTTTTCTGTCCATCTGGTAAACCCTTTGGGCCCGTTCACTTCACTGATTATCCCTTGAAGCCCAAATATAAGGATTATACACCAGAGAAAATCCTCAAACTTGACCTGCGAGCCCGCATCCAATCTGCTATTAGATACAACCGCCAAGGCTCGTGGATATTCTCCACCCCAAAACTATTTAGAGGAAAATTCAATTATCTCATGGCCTACAATATCTATATGGAACCACCCGTAACACCCAAATCAATGCCAGCCTCTTCACCCAACCTTCCAACCAACCATACCAGCAAGCTTTTTGGAGTAGTGTACATCACCCTCACAGGGGTGGTGGACGCCATTGTACTGGCTGCCAGCCTGTGGTCTTGGGTGGGGAAGTCTGCTTTCTATCTTCTAAAGTTAGCTCCTCTCTTGTGGTGGGCCCTTCCCGCAAAAACCCCAGCCCAAGTTACAACTGGAAACAGCAGGCCAGCTGCCCGAAACTGGGTCCCTGACATTATAGCAATCTTTTTAAAACCTGGTACCCTGAGCCCCAAGATGTTGTTATTTCTTGGGGAATCTTGTATGCTTTTGTTATTGATAATCACTTATTACACCTATAAGATGACCATGAACCTGATCTCTTCCACGTGGAAGAATGCAAACCCAAACAACCCAAAAAGAACTGACACCAACACTGCCACCAATGATACCAAAAAGCCCTTCTCCCAAGTGCAAAATGTAATTGTGAACCAATCCCTCACCAAGGTTGAGATGCCCCAGATGGGGAAGCTCACACTTGAGGAAGCCCAACATGCCATGCCAGTCCTCTTCTTGCATTTCCAGACCAACACCCCTTCCTACGCCAGCAACACTGAGAAGGTACTGGGGATTGATTCTATGCTCTCTGGAGACGCTCTAGACTGGTTCAGCAAAGCCACAGCAGAAGATGTAGAATTCTGTTTGGACTATGCCAAGTTGCAGGCTGAGTTAATGGCAACTGGGGAGGATTGCAACACCAGATACTACACCCTAAACTCCTTGCTAGAAATCCGCCAAGGCTCACAACCCATTCAGGCATACATTGACAAATTCCTTAAACTGAAGACCCGCACTCAACTTGAGGACAAATTGTCAGCCATCATCTTCCAAAAGGGAGTGAACCCAGCCATGAAGGACTTATTGAAGCATCACCTGTCCACCCTTGGCGTGGTTGACCTGGTCCCTTATGCAAGGGCCTCAGCATGAATCAAGAGAATAAAGGGCCCTCCCAGACCTGCCAAACCCAAGCCGCCACACCCAATAGAGGGGGGATGACCCCTGAGGAACTTCAAAGACACTACAGAGAAGGCCTCTGTTTCCACTGCCATGAATCAGGGCACTTGACCAGAGCCTGCCCTAAGAAAACCCCTTCTCCTGTCTCTTTGGCCCAAATAAACGCTTCTTCCCAGTCTTACAAGTTCATCCTAGTATCTGTTAACGTTGGAGGAACAATCCAAAAACTAAAGGCATTCATTGATACCAGAGCAGATGAGAGTTTTATTGATGCTGACTTAGCCCAGGAACTAGGCCTGTCTGCCCTCTGAGAATTGCTTACAGATCATCTTGGGAAACAGCACCAAGGATACATGATACAAATGTGAACAAGAACTACCCTTGGTAATAGGAAACAACACATACCCATAATCTCTGATCTTGTTGAAAGGCCTACCACACCCCCTCATTCTTGGGGACTCCTGGTCAGACAGGCATGGCCTCATCATCAACTACCAAGAACAGAACATCACCTTAGGTGATAAGGGTACCTGCAACACTGTTCCCTTTTGCACAAATCCCAAGGAACCCACCCAAAGGCTTATGACCATACAGATTGAACCAAGCGTGGGAATCTTCCCTGCTTCCCAAGGAAAATGGACCCACATATTCAGCAAAGAGGCAGCCACCTGTATCCCTGAACACACCAAGTATGATCATGCTATTGACCTCCTACCTGGCACCAAACCCAAACATGGACCTATCTATAGCTGCAACCACAAGGAGCAGCTGGCTCTCAAGGCATAAATCAAAGACATGACCAAGAAAGGCTTTATCCGCGTGTCCAAGAGCCCTTGTTTTTCACCAATGCTGTTTGTGGGCAAAAAAGATGGTGACATGCGCCTGTGCGTTAATTATTAGAAATTGAACAAGATAACTGTAAAGAATTTCTACCCCATACCTAACGCTGACAACTTGTGCAATGTGTTGACAGGCGCCCAGGTGTACTCCAAGATTGAACTTAGAGATGTGTTCAACCAAATTCAAATCAAAGAGGGCAAAAAATACAAAATGGCGTTCAAGACCAGGTATGGACTCTACAAATACCTGGTGATGCCATTTGGACTATGCAACGCCCCTAGCACCTTCCAGCGCATTATAAACACAGTATTGGGCAAATAAATTGACCAGTTCTGTATGGCCTACCTCAACAACATCCTCATCTACAGCAAGACCCACAAAGAGCACTTACTTCACCTAGATCTAATCCTGAACAAACTCTCCCAAGCCAAATTATACGCAAAGCTCAAGAAGTGTGAGTTCTTCCAACCAGAAGTGGAATTCCTGGGCTACATAGTGAAAACTGGAGGGTTTGCAATGGCCCAGGATAAAGTGGACGCCGTGACCTCCTGGCCAACCCCCAAATGCAGAAAAGACGTGAGAAGTTTTTTGGGCCTGGTAAATTATTGCAGGGATTTCATCCAAAATTTTCTCACATCACTCTGCCCCTAACACGCCTGTGCTCTGACAAGGTCGCCTTTGCCTGGACTTCATAATGCACCACCGCCTTTGAAAGCCTTAAACTTGCCTTCACCTCTGCCCCCGTCCTGGCCATGCTCAACCCCTCCAAGCCATTTGTGCTGGAAACTGATGCATCCAACTTTGCGGTGGGTGGGGACCTTCTTCAGGAAGGAGGGGATGGTATGCTATATCCTGTAGCATATTACTCCAAGAAGATGCTGCCTGAGGGAGGGAACTATCCAATTTACAACAAAGAGATGCTAGCCATTATGAAGACCCTGAAACATTGGCACTGGTACCTCTGTGATGCTGAATTCCCAGTAAATGTCCTGACAGACCACAAGAACTTGGTATATTTCTTCAAATCACAACATCTCATCCAACAACAAGCAAGACGGGCTTCAGAACTAGCCAACTATACCCTGACCATAGACTACAAGCCAGGAAAAGTGAACGTAGCACCCAACGCCCTGAGTAGAAAAACTGACCTGGCACCCACCCACATAGAAACTCGCGACCACAACACTCAAGTACTCTTGGACCCAGCTAGCCTAGGCATCCACCTGGGATTGATGAAGATCAGGGCCAGCAAACTAGAAGTACTGAAGGCCCAATCACTCAACAAATTCACCAAAACCATGATTGTCAACTTTTCAAAATCCTTGGATAGCTCTCATTACCAAAAAGGCTACTCATTAAAGGGAACAACACTAATGCTGCACAACAGAATCTTTGTGCCAGAAAGAAGCATCAGGACTAACATCTTGAGAGATTATCACAATTCTGAGATGGTTGATCACCCAGGGAGACCCAAGACCCTCTGGAGCATTAGAAGGAACTTTGCCTGGCCAAAGATGGACCAAGAAGTAAGTGCATACCTGAAAGGATGTGAGACCTTTGAATGTACCAAACCCCACAGAAACAAACCTGAAGGACTTCTAAGACCCTTGGATATACCTGCTGGACCCTGGAGATTTGTTTCCATGGACTACATTTTCAAATTGCCCCCGTTCCTCTCCTTCAACGCAATCCTGGTCATGGTAGACTGCTTCACCAAGATGGCATACTTTGTACTTACTACCACTCATTGCACAACAGCAGAGACAGCCCAACACTTCCACAACCGCATTCTCACCCAACACGGGACGCCTGAGAAAATTATCACAGACAGAGGACCCCAATTCACATCAAACTACTGGACGCAAGTGATGAAAGACTTGGGAATCAAGCGGTGTGTATCTACCTCCTACCACCCGCAGACTGACGGCCAAACTGAAAGAGTAAACCAGATCCTAGAACAATACCTCCAATGCTATGTCAACGTTGACCAGGACAATTGGGCCAACATGCTTCTCATGGCCCAGTTTGCATACAATAGTAAAGACCATGCCTCTACTGGGATGTCTCTGTTCAAAGCCAACTACCGTTTTGGCCCCACCTAGGATCCCAAGATTGGCGAGAAGGAAACTAACACCACGGGACGTTCCTGGGTTGAGCGGATCCACAACACAAAAAAAACATGCTTGACCAACCTGAACCGCGCAGTGCAAACCTACAAAGCCTTTGCCAACCGAAAACAAACACCAGGCCAACCCTTGCAAGTTGGGGATGAAGTATACCTGGACTCTCACAATGTGCCCCTACATGTGCCCTGTAGGAAGCTAGCTCACAGAAGAAGTGGCCCTCACAAGGTCACCAAACTAATTGGAGAAGTTGATTATAACTAGACCTACCCCCCTCCTGGAAGATTCACAACGTATTCCACCAATCCCTGTTGTTTAAAAAGGATGGGAACTTGCTCCCCCACCAACGGCTTAAGACAAACCCCCTTCCCCTCCAAATAGGCTGCGCTGAAGAATAAGAAGTCAAATACATACATGGTAACAGGATCCACTACCAGAAACCCCAGTACTAGTCAAATGGAAAGGATACCTGCTAGAAGAAAGTACAAGGGAACCTCTGAGCAACCTAGCTAATGCCCAAGAAGCTGTCCAACTCTATCTGAACAAAAAGGACCAGAAGAGAGGGCTCTCAGGGAAAGAAGGGGATGATGTCAGTATTGACAATTCATTACCCTGGGCAACCTGGGCCCAAGGGTGGGATTCAAACCCTGAACCTACATTCCTGCAGGCCGCTGGGCCCATGGACCAAGGGCCTGCTGTGTGAGAGAGGGGCTAAACTAACTAAGTTTGGCTCCCATCCTGGTGACACAAACCACCAGGATGCCACCCAGTGGAGAACTGGGATGGCCGCTTGAAGGGGGGACCACAAAGAGGACGTAAGAGACAGCTAGGGGAAGTACACATTTTATCCCATCAGTACTAAGCCAGTGAGCAACCAGGGTGTACAGGAGGGGACCTGAGAAGGCATACTGGGAGCATGGAGGGGCACTGAGCTGCTTTTCTCCAGGGCAAGAGGCAGAGACACCAAAACTTCCTCACTCACAAGAGCGCGTGAGGAGTAGTTTACAGTATCCAAATCCAAGTCATTGCAGGTCAGACTTTTTACTACGGCCTCATCTGAGAATAGGAGACCACTGGAGAGGTCCAGAAGACTGGAAGTGTTGTCATCTACAAGCTGGGCAGAAGAGGAGATTTTTGACCATAGGTCTGGGGATGTTGAACACAACAGCAAGAAAAACAGAGCCACAGAAAACACCACAAATTTCAAGACTGGGAGTATCATAATAATAATATTTGCAAAAGTTGGATGAGATTTATAAATTTTAAAATTCTATAAACAGTAAAATTGGGTCCAACCAGGGTACTCACAAGAGGAAACTAGAAAACAGAACAGAATGGGCCTGGTGATCTTGGGAACAAACGCAGGTAGCTTTACTGGGTGTTTTAAAACAAAAAGCGGACCTGAAACCAAGTAGATAATAGAAAAATAAAAGATAAAGTAGGATTTATAATGAATTTTAACTAGTTTTTTTGTTTTTGAACGTGGTTTTTGAAATTGAAAGCAAAACAACAACAGCTAAGAGTCTGAGTTTGCTTAAAGGGATCCAGAAGAGACGCCAGATTCAAGGCGGGTTGGCACAGGGTAAGTTTAAGTAAAACTACTAACACTTTAATTTTTAGATGACAGGAACTCAACACAGAGCTTCCCCACAAAATAAAAATTTAAAAGGAAATGAAAGTTCTAAAACTTTATTGATGGTGAAGAATTGACAAGCAGGGGACCAAAAATCCCCTGGCATTGTTAAAAGGGGATGGGTTGTCAGGGGGAGGTCACCTGACTGGATTCACTTGCATATGATTGGCTGGGCAACAAACTTTGCTGACTTGAGTCAGGAGAGTTGGAGAGTTTTGAATTAATTTCTAAACCCACCTCTGATTGGCTAGAATTGCCTTTAGAGTTTTGTTGATCAATTGCTTTCAATGACACTGATGTGGGACACTTTGATTGGGCAACCCTAATGTTTTTCAACAACAGTTGGCACCAGGCTAACAAGTAATCTAAATTAATCAGGGTTTCTTCCATGGAGGGGGCAGAGGGAAGCAAAGGCTCCACAGGGTATGCAACCAAAAATCTCTCATCAAATGTGTGGGCTAAATCCTCAAGAGAATGGAGAGGTTTAGCTGGTTTTTGAGGGGATTTCTTAGTACGGCGGGGAAAGACTGACCTATACAAAGCCAAAGGGGGCAGTGAATTTACACCCGCCTGCCTGCGTTTTTTGGGACAAGCCCCTGCAAGCTGAGGCTCCCGCTAAGTTCCAAAGCCAGAATACCTGCACCAGCTCAACCATGGTGGCACCCAAAGAGGAGCCTCTCAAATTGCCTAATGGAAGCAGAGATGGCGCCTCTGTGAATTTCATGAGTTTGAAGTCCTCTCAAGTAGCTAATCAAACCCTACTGCCAAAGATAAACCCAGGCTTTGGGCCTGACCCCGTGACCACAGCAAAGAATCAAGAAAATTGAGTGACCAAATTGGATGTTCTGATCAATGAGAGAATACCCAGCTGAGGTGCCATTTTGCTGCTTCCTCACCTGGGCCCTCTGGATGCCTGCCTGCACTTTTACCAATATTTTGATAAAGCCCTGATGGAAAATAATAATTTTGGAGGCAAATGCTATATGTCCCTATAGATTCTGCGCTCAAACCTTATTGCCATTTTTAAATAAAGGTTATGTTACTTTGGCTCTTACAACTATTGCCATATTTTTCATTTGCTGTCTATCAATTCAGTTCAAGATCTCCTGGCCCTCCTGCCCCACTGCCCACAGTTTTCTGTCCATCTGGTACACCCTTTGGGCCCATTCACTTCACTGATTATCCCTTGAAGCTTGAATATAAGTATTATACACCAGAGAAAATTCTTGAACTTGACCCGCTAGCCCGCATCCAATCTGCTATTAGATACAACCACCAAGGCCTGAGGATATTCTCCACCCCAAAACTATTTAGAGGAAAATTCAATTATCTCCCAGCCTATAATATCTATATGAAGCCACCTTTAAACCCAAACCAAAGCCAACCTCTTCACCCAACCTTCCTACTGACCATACCAGAAAGCTTTTTGGAATAGTTTACATCACCCTCACAGGGGTGGTGGACACCATTGTACTGGCCGCCGGCCTGTAGTCTTGGGTGGGGAAGTCTGCTTTCTACCTTCTAAAGTTAGCTCCTCTCTTGTGGTGGGCCCTGCCCGCAAAACCCCAGCCCAAGTTATCCCCAGAAACAGAGAGCCAGCCACCCAAGACTGGGTCCCTGACAGCAGTGGAGAATCTGCCCAGACGCTCCTGAAGATCCCTACAAAATTGTGTGTGACAGCAAGGAAATTAAATTGTACTTTTGATAATCAACAGGAAATACAACAATCCTTCTGTTTACCTGATCCCCATACAACCACCCTTGACACCCAAACTGTCTGTCTCAACCCCCCACTTCTGATGCCAATGGCCATGTTGTAACTGTGCTGTTTTAGCAGAGTTACAAGGGGAAAATATTTAGAAGCTAGATAATAATCTTTATTGGGAGATAGTGATTATATAGTCATTGTGAATCAAGGATAACAGGAACATGATTGTTGATCACTTGGTTGGATGGAAGAAGGGGGTGGCTTGATCCTGGTAATGAGTCAAGCGCCAAACGAGGTATCCACTGTAGAGGATCATCATCTGTTCATGTTGTTGAATTTGGTAATTTGAGTTGACTTCCTAGTCTGGCTTCAAGTGACCGTATAGTCTGATTGAGGGTCACAAACCCGCTTGGTTGGAGCCTTGCTGGCAGGTCAAGCCTGCGGTTTTGACACCCCCTAACTGAAGGTTGGCCTCCTCTGGGGGCAGGTGGTCAGGGTAGTTGTCAGGAGCCTGGGCGTCATATTGGACTAATTACTGTTCTGTGGCAAACAGGGTGGTTTCTTGTTGTTTTTGTCTTGATTTGCAGGGTCTCAGCCATCATGTGTAGAGTCTTGTCTTTCTTACATTTTCCAAGCCCTTGCACAAGGTAAGTGTTATTGTTGTTTACCTTTAGAATGATTGCTGGCCCCACTTTCTTGGGTTGTAGTTTGCTTTTGTCAACGTTCATGACCCAAACTTTGTCCAAACTTCATGTCTATTGCAGATGGAGACAAAGGTTTTTTGAAGACGTTCATTGTCAGGGCCCAGATTGCCCTGGACGGTCAGCTGGCCTCCTTAGAGTTGATTAAACATGCAGCATGGAAAACCCTGCAAAGCACTTTCCAGGGCAAAATACCCCCTTTTGACTAGCAAATGGCCCAGGATTTGAGAGGCACACAATCCTCAAATCCCTGGCATTGAGCCTGTTATCAAATTTGGGCCACCTACCTATTGGGAAATGACACATTGGGAGCGTGATCATTTGATTGTGCAATCAGACAATCAATTCACTGTGGGAGCTAAAAATAACTGTAGTGAACTGCCATGCTGCAAATTTCAAAAGGTTCATGTTATAGCAGACAATGAGATCTCACCCTCTTGCCCAAGCATGCAAATTCTGGGTAAAATTGTAAATCCAACTCCAAATGATGCCATCAGTTCCCTGGTGGCACAAAAGGCCACAGAACCTTCAGTAAGTATAATAATGAGGGGGAGAAGACCTCCTCACTGTTGACATCTTAAAAGTGAGTTTACGCCTAGAAATTATTATTTTTTTGCAGAAATTGTCTATTTTTGCTCAAATTTAATTATTCTCTTGAATCCATTTGTGAATCCACTACTCAATACAAACTTGCATACTCATATCCTCCTGGCCATACTCCTGTTGTCCTTGCCAAACCGCCCCATGCCCTTGACCTGGAGTATTTCCATCCCCATCACCTGGACCTGCCACCGGCAATGAAGGATATTCCAACTTCCCCTCCTCTACCCGGCGCGCCTCCCGCCCAGGACTTTAGCAAGCTGAGGTTTGTCTATATCACAGTATTGGGGCTGGCTGACCAAGTCATGCTCCGTCCTGAGAGTTGGCGCCCCCTAGCCACTGCTCTAAACTACCTGGTTCATATAGCGCCTATTGTGTACATGGCCTTTCAGGCCCGGCCTGCCTCCCCTGTGGGAGTCCAGCCGGATTCTGGTATGGGCCGTGACAGTATGTCAACCATATCTAAACTAGTAACCCTGGGCCTCTATTCACCTTTGATTATAGGGGCATCTTATATGCTTTTATTTATGACATAAGCTTACTACCTAAGACAGTATTTGACCAAGAAACAAGAAACAAACAAATGCCAAGAAGAAATTGTTGCCAAGCCATCCCAGGTCTGGACTGTGATCATCTCCACCTCAAACCAGAATACTGCTGCCCCCACGACCTTTCCTGACCTGCCAAAACTGGACTTGGCCGGTTTCAGAAAAGGAATGATCATGATAAATGCCTTGTTCTGTGCCCACCCTGAGAGCTTCAGAGACAACACCAAGAGGGTTATGATGGTGGCTGCCCAACTGAAGGATGATGCCAGAGAAACCTTCTTGACCTGCCTATAGGAGGACCCAGACCTCAAACTTTCCTACAATCAGTTCCTGGAGAGAATGAACTCTGCAACTACCCCTGCTGGGGCCAAGTCCCAAGCCTACATGGGGCTCATCCGCCTGACCCAGGGAAAAGACAACCTGGAGACCTATATACAATGATTCCTACGCCTGGCAGATGCAGCCAAGATTCCTGACAACATATCAGGCTTGCATTTCAGAAACGGTCTAAACCCACATCATGCCAGTCTAATGAGACACCACTGATGTGACCTTCCCAAAGACGAGCTCCTGGCTAATGTCAGAGGTATGGATTTCAGCCAACTACAAGGATACCACAGCGGCCAACCCTGAAACAATAAAATCCCTGGTACTAGTAGGCCCTGCTTGAACATGACCCCTGAAGAGTACCAACACATTGTCAGAAGTGGACTATGCTTCTATTTCCACCAGAGAGGCCATTTATCCAAGGACTGCACTAGCTGCTCCAATGGAACTCAAAGAGCAACTATCTCAGCAATAAATAACGCTTCCCAATCTTATCCTATCATTTACACAACCCTATGTTATAATGACCATGAGGTGAACAGTGTAGCTCTCCTAGACAGTGGAATAATCCTCAACTACATGGAACGTAACCTAGCTGAGAAACTTGGTGTTCCAATCCAGGGAAAATCCTGACTGGTAACCTTGGGTAACAAGACAACAGACCTGTCCCACAAATGTGAAGAGTTTCTCTCTCTGAAGTTAAACAAGAGATTGCTGCCCACAAGATTCCATGTCATGGAGAAGCTTCCCAAACCTGTAGTGATAGATTTCAAATGGTGAGTTGACCACCAATTGAACTTGTATTATAAGAACCATCAAGTGACTGTCACTCACGAGAGCCAAACCTAAAAGGTCCCTGCCTGAACCCCCAGCAGACCCCTAAGTTAAACAACATAACCATGGAACCCTGTAAAGCTGAGATCCCAAAATATTTGAAGCCTTGGGAGTCTGTCTTCTCCAAAGAAGAAGCCACCGCCTTGCCAAAACATAGCCAGTTTGACCATGCCATTGACCTCCTCCCCGGAACCCAACCTAAGCATGGACCCGTCTATAGTTGTAACATTAAGGAACAAGCCACCTTAAGAGAGTACTTGGACAAGATGTTGAAGAAGGGATATATACGTGTCTCCAAATATCCTTGTTTGTCCCTTCTATTGTTTGTTAAAAAGAAGGGTGGCAACTTATGTCCTTGTGTCAATTACCAGGACCTAAACCTCATCACAGTGAAGAACAGATACCCCGTACCCAATGCTGAAGACCTCTCAGACCAGCTTTCAGGAGCCAACGTTTTCTCAAAGGTTGATTTGAGGGATGCTTTAACCAGATCCAGATCAGGCCTGGCAAGGAATGGAAGACCCCCTTCAAGGCTAGGCAAGGTCTTTTTGAATACTTGGTTACGCCATTTGGGCTGTACAACGCGCCCAGTACTTTTCAAACTATGGTGTACATGGTCTTGGGAGGACTCAAGGACCAATGTTGCGTAGCCTACTTAAATGACATCCTCATTTACAGTCGCACACTTGAGGAACATGTTGAACACCTTCAAGATGTCCTACAAGGCTTCAAGGAACACAGACTCCTTGTCAAACTCCAAAAATGTGAGTTTTCCCAATAAGAAGTAGAGTTCCTGGGTTACAATTTACTGAAAGGAGGTTTTGCAATGACGCCTGATAAAATAGAGGCTGTGACATCATGGCCTGAACCTAAAAACTGCAAGGAGGTCAGAAGTTTCCTGGGCCTGGAAAACTTCTGCCAGGAATTTGTCCAAAATTTCTTCAATCTGCTTGCCCTTGACCCGCCTCACCTCTGAGAAACACCCTTTTGTGTGGGATGATACTGCCAAATCAGCCTTTGAGTTGCTAAAAAACGCCTTTGTTTCTGCCCCTGTCTTGGCAATGCCGGTTTACAATAAGCCCTTCTTTGTGGAAACATACGCCTATGAATTTGCATTGGGGGGTGTTGCTTCAGGAGGGGCATGATAGTAAGCTGCACCCTATAGCTTACTACTCAAGGAAGTTCACTCTGCCTGAGTTGAACTACCCCATCTATAATAAAGAGATGCTTGCTATCATCCAGTCCTTGAAACATTGGAGAAGATACTTGTGTGGCACCAACCACCCTGTGAAAATCATGACAGATCACAAGAACCTGACATACTTCTTCAAACCACGACAACTGAATCAGCAACAAGCCAGATGAGCCTTATTCCTAGCAGATTACAACTTATTAATCAGCTATAAGCCTGGCAAGATCAACATTGTACAAGAGCTCTAAGCTGAAGAGTTGACCTTTTTCCTAGTGCCAAAGAGATTGAAGAATTCAAAACCAAGTCCTTGCTGTCCCCAATATGATTGAGCCAATGCTCCTATTCCTGCGGCTAGCCAGTAGAAGAGAAGAAATCCAACTAGCTCAGACTGTAGACCAGCACTGCATCTTCATCATAGAAGACTTAAAGAAAGATATCAACAGTTGATACTACCAAAATGGTTTCTCCCTACATGGAAACACCCTGCATCTACATTGACGCACCTATGTACCAGAAGGCCCAATGCGCTTAGAGATACTGAAGGAATACCTGACTCCCCCATGTCAGGACACCCTGGACGTACAAAGACTCTCAAAGGGATTCAGAGAACCTACATGTGGCTCAGGATGAAGCCAGAGATTGAAGGATAAATCAGTGATTGCGAGACATGCAGATGTACTAAACCTAAGTGAGGAAAGCCAGAAGGATTACTACAACCCCTTCAGATTGCAGAAGGCCCTTGGAAGTCAGTTTCTTCTGACTACTTTGTGGAGCTACCCAATTCAAAAGGATTCAATGCCATCCTTGTAATGTTCAATTTCTTCACCAAGATAGCTCACTTCATTCCAACAATGACCAAAGTAACCGCAAAGGAAACCACCACTCTATTCAGTAACCAAGTATTCATGAACCATAGACTCCCACAAGAAGTGGTCTTTGACAGAGGCCCGCAATTCACCTCTAAGTTTTAGGCCCAAATCCTAAAGGACTTGGGAATAAAAAGATCATTGTCTACTGCATATCACTCCCAGAGCAACAGACAGACCAAGAGAGTGAACCAGGTCCTTGAACAGTACTTACAATGCTACGTTAACTTGGAACAGAACAATTGGGTAACCCATCTACCAATGGCTCAGTTTGCGTACAACAACCAAGACCACAGCTCCACTGGTATGTCCCCCTTCAAATCCAACTATGGATTAACCCCACATCAAATGCCCCCCACAGAGGAAGCTGACAACCCTGAAGGATAAGTCTGGGTCAGCAACATCCACACATGCCAAGAAGAATGCGCTAAGAGCCTGAGAAGAGCAGTACAAGTATTCAAGGATTTTGCCAACAAGAAACAAAGCCCTGGCCCCCCAATTGAAGTAAGAGACCTTGTGTATCTCAGTGCTAAGAACATCAAGGCCACTGCCCCTTACGCTAGCTTGAGCCCCCAACAAACAGGTCCTTACAAAGTCTTACAATGCATTGGTACCGTAGCCTACAGACTAGAACTGCCCCCGGATGAAAGATTCATGATGTATTACACCGCTCCCTGTTATTAAAAAAGAAAGGACCTTCTCTCCTGCACCAGATAGTGAGAACAGCTCCCCCACCCATCAAAATAGGAAGCTTCACGGAACACAAGGTTGAAGCCATCCTGGGACAAAAACTCCAATACCAGAAGCCTCATTTCCTGGTCAAATGGAAAGGATACCCCCATGAAGAGAATACTTGGGAACCTGAATCTAACCTGGAGAATGCTACCATCCTACTAAAGGGATATAAGTCTCAGAGTAAAGAGTTGTGCTCTTCAAGCTCAACTATGGTAGGCGATGATGCCAGGGCCCAGATTTCCCTGTACAGTCAGCTGGCCTCCTTAGAGTTGATTAAACATGCAGCGTGGAAACCCACACAAAACACTTTCCAGGGGAAAATACCCCCTTTTGACTAGCAAATGGCCCAGGATTTGAGAGGCACACAATCCTCAAATCCCTGGCATTGAGCCTGTTATTCAATTTAGGCCACATACCTATTAGGAAATGACACATTGGGAGCGTAATTGTTTGATCACGTGATCAGATGATCAATTCATTGCGGGAGCTAAAAATAACTGTAGTGACTTGCCATGCTGCAAATTTCAAAAGGTTCATGTTATAGCAGCCAATGAGATCTCACCCTCTTGCCCAAGCATGAAAATTCCAGGTAAAATTGTGAATCCAACTCCAAATGATGCCATCAGTTCCCTGGTGGCACAAAAGGCCACAGAACCTTCAGTAAGTATATGTAGTGAGGGGGAGAAGCCCTCCTCACCGTTGACATCTTAATAAAGTGAGTTTATGCCTAGAAATTATTATTTTATTGCAGAAATTGTCTATTTTTGCTCAAATTTAATTATTATCTTGCATCCATTTGTGAATCCACTACTCAATACAAACTTGCATACCCATATCCTCCTGGCCATACTCCTGTTGTCCTTGCCAAACTGCCCCATGCCCTTGACTTGGAGTATTTCCATCCCCATCACCTGGACCTGCCACCAGAAATGAAGGATATTCCAACTGCCCCTCCTCTCCCTGGCGCGCCTCCCGCCCAGGACTTTAGCAAGCTGGGGTTTGTCTATATCACAGTATTGGGGCTGGCTGACCAAGTCATGCTCCATACTGAGAGTTGGCGCCCCCTAGCCACTGCTCTAAACTACCTGGTTTGCATAGCGCCTATTGTGTACATGGTTTTTTAGGCCCAGCCTGCCTCCCCTGTTGGAGTCCATCCAGACTCTGGTATGGGCTGTGGCATTCATCCTCCTTCACTGTCTGTTTGCTTTTAGCCTCTACAACGTGAGGGTCTGAGAGTGGGAGGACTTTACTTGGAATTTCCAGTTTAGGTCCTGTCAATGCTTGAATGATATTTGACTGTATGCTGCATACCAGTTTAAACGGGCTTTTCTGGTGGATCTATTCACTCCAGTTTGACACACATAAGTGCAGTAGTAGCTGCTTATACCAGTCTTAAGGTCTCCCAGCGGTGAGTTTGGCTAAGGCTTGTACAAGGCTACCTATAAGCCTCTCTACGCGCCCATTGGCCTGTGGGTGGTATGGCGTTGTCACAGTGTGTTTGACCCAATTTTTTGCGAGGTATACATTAGTGATTTTATAGGTTAATTCTTTTCCTCCATTGGTTATCAGGAGTTCTGGCTTTCCAAACTTGCTGATTATTTCCTTGACAATAAATTGTTGTACATTGTTGCCAGTGTGTGCCTTTACTGCTTGGGCTACTGGCCATTTTGTAGCAAAGTCAATGGCAGTGATGATATATTTCTTGTCATTGTGTTTTCCTGGCATGGGGCTGTTGTGAATACCGCTATTCACCATGTTTCAATTTTGCCTTCAGTGGGCCATTTCAAAGACAAATCTCTTGCCTTTGCTTTTGCCTTTCAAAACAAGTTAATGACTGAATCAGGACGTTCAATTGTTTGGTTTCTTGATCCTTTGCAACTCACTTGTTCCACTAATGCTGGTGGCAAGTGATCCTACCGTCCTGGTAGTGTTTTGTGGTATTCCTAACCACTATATATTCCATTTAATATTCATAAATAAAAATTAAGTTCTATTCACATTTTTGTCTTTGTGTCTTCTGTCCTTCAGCGCCTCTCTCTAGCCACAACTAGTAGAGATTATTGTTCCAGGGCCGCAAGGTAAACACATTTTCCTTCCCTGTCATCTAACCAAGACTTAGTACAAATCTAATCCTAAGGTTAGGGTTTCCTGTTGTGTGTCTGTGCTTTGCCTCAGAACACAGCAAACATGGTGCTCACTACAGGGGCTGCAAGCCCCTTGGTTATCCCTTTTGCATCCACATTTTCAGGTCCTTTGCCTCCGCCTATACAAGAGTTGACTTCACCTGAAATAACCAGTCCTCCTATTGAGGAAGATATTGCCAATCAGCCTATTACCCCCACTATACTGAACCTCAGGAATAGTCCCTGCCTAGTTGCTTACCCCATGGGTGCCCCTGACTTGGAGAAAGTCATGTCAGTAGCCCTTGAGATAGCTTGTGAAGGAGCCATCCCTTGCCTTCAGTTGCAGTTCAGTTGGGCTGAATACTACAAATTAATTGTGGCTCCTCAATTTCCACAACATCTCCTCTCAGCGGCTGGCTCTACTGAGCACTTACTATTGTCCTTTGTGAAGCCTGCTTTAGCCCACCATCAAATGGTGTTGGGACTCCATGTCTAAGAAATCTTGTCTCTGCAAGCAGCAGTTACTCATCACTGGGACCAGTTTGCTGCCTACCAACAGTGGATTCATTCCCTGTTTTCCTTGGTATCTGACAACCAACGCAACTCTGTCACTTCCCAGACCTGTTTGGTCAATTCTATTGAACAAATGCACCAGTCCATCCCAAATATGTGAGAGAACTCCTACACAAGTTTCACCAGCTAGAACAACCCTGGCAAACTCAAGCAGATTCCACCTTAAATGCTTATCTCACTGACTTCAAACAACTTGTGCAACAACTCAATGCATTCAGCTTGTATTCCTTTGAGCAACTACAGAAGGTAGCGGAATTTGCTGCTAGTGGCCTTAATAAACTCAGTACAGAATTTGAACAAGAGAGAGCTGCCACTGCTGCTACTATAGCTAAACTCCAGAGTCAAGTGAATGAGCTATCTACGCCCAAGCCATATGTTCTGCCCTCTCCCCCTTCTGATGACTTGGCAGATAGAGAGCAGAGAATATGGGATGCCATTTGAAAGCTACATACTACTACCTGCAGTCAGGGACATCCTGATTAAAGCCCCTCAACCTGATCCCTGGGTGCTTGAATTACCTGCTCAAGTTGCAGAGCTACAGCAAGAACTTGCCGCCCTATGTGAAATGATGGCAACTGCTGCTAGTCCAGTTGGGGTTGTCAATGGAGATGGTTGCTGCCCTGGCTTATTAGGAGCTCCTCAAATCCAATGAAATAGGGAACTAATTGCTCTAGCTAACAAAGTGGATCAATTGAAGCGGGACCATACTGAACTGGATAGAGACATACAAGAGATGAATGACGTGATTGACTCTGTGAACAATAGGTTTGCCCCTTGCCTCTCAATGGGGCCATCCCTTACTTCACAACTGGCTGAACTCTCCACAATAGTGACCATTCAAGGTCAACAATTAGATACTACTGTACAACAAACCACTCAAGCTGTCAATACAGGAGCCCGCTCTGTTGAGACCCTTACTACCCTTGAAGAAAGTGCTTGTCAGCTATGGGCTAGACAGCCCCCTTGGAATCTGAGGCAGAGTTTTTCCTGCGTATAAATGTACTCAATAGCAACAATGGTGGTCCAACCCCCAAAGCACACTTCAAGCCTACCTTTAAGCAAGTCTTTTATCCTAAAACCTCAACCATTGCAGCTTTACTAACTATCTACAAAACTGCCATGAGACAGGCTTCAGACAAAGTTAAGAAAGAACATATTCTGACCTGTCTACATCCAACTTGCCAGAAGGTGGTGGTGCTTGAGCTGCCCTCCATTGAGACGTGGGAAGATATGAAGCAGCTTCTGATTGATGAGTTTGGTGGTGACCTTAGCCTGGAAGTAAAAAAGGACACCTTCATGAATATTGCTTTCAAACCTAAAGAGACACTAGCTGAGTTTGCAGACCTATTCTACATGGAAGGACAGCAACTGATCACGAGCAGACAGTTGACAGCCCATGAAGCCTACATGGCTTGCGCTCAAGCCCTCAAGGTTAACCAACTTCTATGCCTTCACTTCAAAGCCCACAAGGCTATGCTTTCCTCCATTAAGAGCATAAAGACGTTGTTTCAGGATATTCACCTTACCCACTCTGGTGCAGTTGTTAGAGAAGGTTGAGCTACTTCTAACTCTGGTTCAACTTCCTGTGGTCCTTGCATTCTTACCATGAACTCGCAAAATCCTCCTCAACGCCAAGGTTGCCACAACTGTGGTCAGATAGGTAATCATTCTTGAGTCTTCATCAACCTGCAAGTTGAAGGAGCTGATCTAAAAGAGCAGGCGGGAAAAGAGCAGTCAACCTAGAGGCAGAGACACTCTTGGTTTACAATTCTTCCCAGTCTCTTTCAATCCCTCCCTCTATAGCTGACTCCAGCTTGCTGACAATGAGGCTCCTCCTATCCTCCTCTTGTTTCACAATATCTCTGATGACTCTGACCTGGATGACTCTGATACTGACAACGCTGATGCATATGGACACTCTGTCCTGGCTGTTCCCAAAACCATTACAGTCCTCTATAAACTACGCTCAGGAAAGACTACAACTACTGCTAAGCCTTTGCCTGAAGCCAAAGAAGTTGTCTCTTGCCCTTACCTTGCTCAGGCTAAGAGATCCCCTGTGCTAGTGGAGTTGTCAGAAGAAGCTGCCAAGGTTGCTGATGCTGTCTTCAAGAATTTATCTGTTTTGCTCCCCCTCCAGACTGTTTATAAGGAGTTCCTGGGATAAAGATGCATGATTGAGAAGTGAGATAAGGAACTAGCAGAGTCTCAAGATATCTTGGCTGTCCTTCCACCCTTTGGTTGCACTACCACTCAAGTAGAGATATCCATTCAAAAAGTGAAGATCAAGGCCGTTCTAGATACTGGCTTGCCAGTCAACGTTGTCTCCTCCAAGCTTGTGAAGAAACTCAGACTTGCCCCTGACCTTAACTATCACCAGACATATGGCACAGCTGGACTGTCTATGACCCGCTCCATAGGGGCTTACTCTGCTCTATCCATGCAGTTTGGCAAACTTCTTCTAGCTGCGCCAGCAGTTGTCTTGGAAAATGAGAGTTAAAATCTTTTAGTTGGCACCCAGTTCTTTAGGGAATATAATGGGATAATCAACTTGAAATATGGTTGCATCTCTATCCTGGGATACAAAGTCCCTCTGATCTTTGAAGAGCCAGTTAAAGTTCCCGGGAAACGGCTCAAGACATGTGCCTTGGAGTATCCCACTGGAGTTTTCAACCTCAAATATCACACTCACTCCTCTAACATGAAATGTCCACCCATGGCTTGTCCTGCATCTGAGGGGGTCCCTCTCCTAGCCACGTCTGCTTTCACCATCCCACCTGGCTCCCAGGTTATCCTGGACTCCCAGATATCATATGAACTACCTGAACAAACCTTCTTGGAGTTGTACTCTCTCCCCTCATTAGGGTGCAAGAAACCTTATCTCTGTCCTGGAATCCTAGATGTCTCTCATAAGGACCCTGTTCAATTGTTGGTAGCCAACCTGACTGCAATCCCCATGACTGTGTCTAGGGGGGAAGGTTGTTAGATATGGCAAGTTGTTGATTGCTCCTGATGTCCTTTCTCTTCATCCCTTTGGCACGTTCCAGGATTTTAACCTACCTGAAGATGAGCCTCAAGTATTATCCTTGTTCACTGCGCAAGAATTCCTACAGCTTTCCCTGGTTCAACAGAAAGAGGTGCTAGATTTACTAGACCAATTTTCTGATATCTTTGCTAAGGACAGTACCAACTATGGGTTAGCCAAGGGCGTTATCCATCAGATTGACACTGGTGACGCTCCTCCCTTTCTGTGCTAAACCATATTGAAGCAGTTGTGTAGAGGACGCCCAGGTATCTAAAGAGCTCAAATAACTGTTAGACGCTGGGCTGCTGGCCCCTTCCCAAAGTCCTTGGGCATCCCTGCTACTCATCCTAAAGAAGAAAGATGGTGGTCATTGTATTGTGATGGACTATTGCCAATTGAAATCTTTGACCAAGAAGGACTCATACCCCTTGCCACGTATTAATGATGCCCTCTGACGCCTCAGAGGCTCTAAATTCTTCTCTGCAATGGATCTGGCATCTGGATACTGGCAAGTTGACCTATTGCCAAAGGATTGTCAGAAAGCTGCGCTCATTACATCTGAAGGGCTTTTTGAGCCTACTTGCATGCCGCAGGGACTCTGCAACGCCCTGGTCACCTTCCAAAGGGCCATGGACTCCATCCTCTGTGACTTGAAGTTGTCGCACGTCCTAGTATACTTGGATGATATAATAGTTTTCAGCGCTACCTTCACCAACCACCTGGCTCATCTCAAAGAGGTGTTCATAAAGATTTGAGGAGCGGGCCTCAAACTAAAGCCTTCCAAGTGCACCTTCTTCAAAGAGCGTCTTGAATTCTTAGGCCATGAAGTAACCCAGACCGGGATTTGCCCAATGACTAAGAAGGTTGAAGCCATCAACAAAATGCTTCTGCCCACCAACCTACAAAAAGCACAAGTCTTTCTGGGGATGATGGGCTACTACAGAAAGTTTATCCCTGACTTTGCCAATACTAGTGAACCTCTAGTCCAGCTATTACGTAATGTCCCTTTTGAATGGACCGCCAGTCAACAGTAAGCCTTTGAGACCCTTAAGCAAAAACTCAAAGAGGCGCCAATCCTTGTGTATCCTGACTATGATAAGGAGTTCATCCTAAACACTGATGCTAGCAATCTTGCTATTGGAGCTATCCTGGCCCAACTGGATGACGAGGGTGTAGACCATCCTGTGGCTTACACTTCCTGTGTGCTAAACAAGCATGAGAAGAACTATAGTGTCACAGAGAAGGAGTGCTTTGCCATATTACATGCAGTCAAGCAGTTTTGTCACTACATATATGGCACCCACTTCAATGTTGTCACTGACCACGCTTCTCTTAAGTGGTTACAACAGCTTAAGGAGTCTGAAGGGCGCCTAGCTAGATGGGCTCTACGTCTGCAGGGATACAACTTCACGGTGCCCCACTGCCCTGGGATTCAACACCAGAACGCTGATGGGCTCTCCAGAATGCCCATTCTTGCTTTGCACCCTGCAGAGGCTGACCGGTTGTAAGAACTAATTGGGTACCCGTCTTTGTGGGAAAGTGAGACAGAAGAAGTACAACTGGCCTTATCCAAGGTACCCAAAGATACCCTTGTACGCAACAATCAGCTCTTCAAGAAGGTACAAGATCAGTATCTGCCTTATGTAAAACCCAGTCTTTGCCTCTTGGTGGTGTCACAAGCTCATAAAGAGACTGGGCATGGAGGCATCTCCAAGACCTTTGACTGGTTTCAAAAGAATTACTTCTGGGAGAACCTTTGCCTTCTGATCCCAGATGTCATAGCTAGCTGCCACAATTGCCAGCTGCAAAGGCCTTGAGCTGCTGCCCACAAGTTCAAATTAGTCCCCCGCAACATGCCTTTCACACTGTCAGCATTGACGTGGTAGGTCCTCTCCCCCGCTCACGTTCTGGGTGTTGCTTTATTCTGATTGCAGTTGATCATTTCAGCAATTGGGTAGAGGCTCGCCCAACAAAAGACATCACAGCTAAGACAGCTGCTGCCTTCCTGCTACAAGATGTTTTCTACCGCCATGGCTGTCCTCAAGTGTTGCTCTCCAATAATGGGACTAACTTCAACGCCAAGCTGGTAACCTCTGTTGTCAAAGCTTTGGGGTCTCATCAGTCTTTCTCTTCCCCCTACAATCCTTCTACCAATGGGGCAGTTGAGCATGCTAATTTGACACTGGTAGCCATCATGAGGAAGCTCACCTACTCTGACGCTGCCAACTGGGACCTATACTTACCTGCTGCTCTCTTTGCATACTGCCTTAGCAAACATTGTGTCACTGGATACTCCCCTTTTGCTATGTTATATAGACAAGAGGCTACTACCCCTTTGCTCTTGGGGGTCCTCTTGCTTACCTCTGACAAAGCCATGAATCCTGACGGCCACATCAAGGATCTAGTCAACCGTATAATTGATATACAGGCCACTGCTTACACTTCTGCATACAAGACTATGATGCTTGAACTCTCTCCCAATAATGCTGGACACTCCCCCTGCCTGAGTTTGATGTTGGTGACCATGTACTTTACTACCAACACAGAGTAGGTAGTTGCGCACATTAGTTGGACTCTCTAAGGATTGGTCCTTTAGAAGTGACTTTTAAGCAAGGGTCTTAGTACACTGTAAAGCTACTCTCCAGTGGCCGTCCTTTTGCTTGAGTGCACACAAAGTTCCTTTGTAAATATTACCCACCTAAGGCCAATCTAGGAGAGGGCAATGTCATTAATACCGCTATTCACCATGTTTTGATTTTGCCTTTGATGGGCCATTTTGAGGACTAATCTCTCGCTTTTGCTTTTGCCTCTCAAAACAAGTTAATGACTGAATCAGGAAGTTCAATTGTTTGGTTTCTTGATCCTGCACAACTCATTTGGCCCACTAATGCTGGTGGCAAGTGATCCTAATGTCCTGGTAGTGTTTTGTGATATTCCTAACCACTATATATTACATTTCATATTCACCAATAAAAATTAAGTTCTATTCACATTTTTGTCTTTGTGTCTTCTGTAATTCTGCGCCTCTCTCTAGCCACAACTAGCAGAGATTATTCTTCCAGGGCTGCAAGGTAAACACATTTTCCTTCCCTGTCATCTAACCGAGACTTAGTAAGAATCCAATCCTAAGGTTAGGATTTCCTGTTGTGTGCCTGTGCCGCGCCTCAGAACACAACAGGGGCCAACAATGCCAAGAGCCTATACTTTGAAAGGTAGCTGTGTGTGGATGGGAAGTACTGACTTTGGAGGGGTTTTGCTTTTGGAAAACTTTTTGCATACCTCACATTGGTCTAGCACTTCTTGAACATCACAATATAAGGTTGGCCACCAGGCCTTATGCTTAAGGAACTCATATAGGTTTTGGCTCTTGGTATGTCCAAGGTCTCTGTGATAGCGTAGGATGGTGTCTACTCACTGGTGCGTGGGGATGTAGGGAATGATTGTGCTGTCAGACATTTTTCTGTGTAGGGTCCCATATACGTCAGCAAAATGGTGTTTATTTTTGATAACTGTTTCTTTTGTTATGTTGGTTGTGTCAGGGGGAAACCTTTGTCTTTTGTTTGTAGTACTAAGAGAGGCCAGTCTGGGTCAAGCCCATTCTCCCCTCTTGAGGCACAGACATATAGGCGGGAGAGAGCATCTACCATGGCAAGCTTGGCCCCAGGTTTGTACTGGATGAGAATGTTAAGCCTCTCCAATAGCTCCATCCAGCGGGCTTGGCAGCGCAACAGATTTGCTTGAGTTTTGAAATAGATGAGCAACTTGTGGTCGGTTAATGCTATGAATTCTTTCTGCTGTTCTAGGTAGCAACGCCATTTGACTAGACAGTGCACAATAGCTAACAGTTCTTTGTTGTGGATAGGGTATTGACACTTGCCATCTGTCAACTTTTGTGATTCATAAGCTACAGGCAGGAAGTCACTGTCATTATTTTTGATTTGTAGTATTCCCCCAATGGATGCATCTGAGGTGTCGGTTTCCATTTGGTATTCCCTGTCACATTTGGGGTATTGCAGGATGGGAGCTGTTGTCAGTTTCTCCTTGAGGCATCTAAAACAGAGATCACGTTAGGGGGTCCACACAAACTTGGATTTGGCGCCTGTTATGGTGGATAAGGGGGCAGTCAAAACACCACAGTCAGGTATGAAGCGGCATACATAGGCCACCATTCCCAAGAAGGTGTGGAGTTCCAACTTATCCTTGGGTGGCAACATCTTGCAGATGGCCTGTATCTTTTGACTGTTGGGGTTAATGCCGTCCTTTAAGACTATGTGTCCCAGGAAGGGTAGTTGTTCACAGAAGAACTGGCACTTGGAGGATTGGCCAACAGTTTGTGTTGTGCCAAGGTAGCAAAGACTGCCTCAAGGGCTTTGTGGTGTTATTCCACCAAGGTGCTGTAGACAATAATATTGTTCAAGTACACTAGAGTGTGCTTGCTTATGTGGGGTGCAAATACTTTGTTCATGAAGTTTACAAAGGTGAACGGGGCATTTGTCATGCCAAAGTTGAGCATCACACATCTGTATGAGCTGTATTTAGTGCAGAAGGTAGTTTTGGGGATGTCTTCTTCCTTGATGCAAATCTGGTTGTAACCTGCCGTCAGATCAATCTTGGAGAGAACTGTGGCTCCTCCTAAGACATCAAAGAGGTCGTCAATCAGTGGTAGTGGATATTGGTTCTTGATGGTGACTTTGTTTAGGGCTTGGTAGTTTGTGACCAGGCGTAAGGTACCATCCTTCTTAGCCACAAAGAATACGGTGGCCTCAAAGGGAGACTGTGAGGGGCAGATAAGTCCTTTCTCCAATGCCTCCTTGAGATAGGCGTGTAAGGTGTTGTCTCCATTTGGGGTCAGCCTGTAAATAGGGCGCACCTTGGGTACAGCCCCCTTGAGTTGGATGGAGTGCTGAATGTGCTTCTCAGGGGGCAGCCCAGGTAGCGCTTCCTTGAAGATTTCTGGATGGCGGGCCACAATTTTGTGGTCCTGAGGCGTGGAGGTATCCTGGTGATCTTTGAAGTAAGTGATCTTGTACTGGCAGGAGTCCCAATCAATTGCCTTCAGGTTTTCCTTTTTGTCCAGGGTCTCTGTAATGTGTACAAAGACGTGGCCATGTAGGAGTTGGTCCACAGAGTCAGGGTAGATCTGGTGGTTGACACCTTCATGCTTGATGTTCAATACAAAGGTTTCCCAGTCTACATGAGGATTGTTCTTCTGCAACCAGTCTAACCCCAGCACAATATCAAACTTTGGGAAGTCAATGACAGGACCTTGGATGGTGGAGTGGAGGTTCTCAAACATGACAGAGAAGGTGGTAGTTTCCTTTGTCACAGCAATGTGGTGTTTGTCATCCTGGACCACGTTTTTAATCCGTTAAGGATTAGTGGCCAGCTTGGACTTATCCACAAAGCTACTGTTGACTAGGGTTTGGTCTGCGCCCAAGTCTAGGAGTGCTGAGCCTGTGTAACTGCAAAAGCAGAAAGGATAGGACATCAATTTATTGGGATGTCTGGCTATGGTGTACAGTACTGGGTCCTCTGAGGGCACCTGTATCATTGGGCATTGGTCTACGTCCTTGGGTCAGTATTCATTGTTGGGTGAGTCAGGAGTTGCGTGGGGAGAGCTTGGCTTGCTTAGTGCTCTCTCTGGGCTTTTCCCTCATCTTGGTTGCCTTGTGTGGCAGTGACATAGAAATGGGTACGGTTTGACTGGCCATTGTTTCTATTTCCATGTCCATTCAAAATCGTGGGTTTGTGGTTGGTGTTATTCCTGCTGCCTCCAGGGGGTGGTTAAGAGGAGCGCCTGCTTGGATGGGAATCCTTGGGTCTTTCTTGTTTCCCAGTTTGCGCCTTATGAAGTGTGTTGGAGGTTTTCTCTGCTTCACAGTACAAGCTTTGCAGGTTGGTTACCTGGTACAGGTTCACATGCCTCATCACATGCAACTTGAGGGCATTGTAGTACATGAGGTGTGTGGCTGGGGTGTGAAAGGCAATGTCAGATGGTGCACAAAGTTGGAGTTCCTTGTAGGCGCGGGTGAGCTCCTTCACGGTGCCTGTCTGGGTTAGGTTCTTTACTTGACGTATTATCATGAGTGCGGTATCCTTAAGCACAAATCTTGCCAGGAAGTCTTTCTTAAAGGTATCCCAGTTCTTGGTGCTGTGTTCCTTGTGCCACTTGTTACACCAGGTGCCAGTGTCATGGGTCAGGTGAATGGAAATTTCTGCAATCCAAAATTGCTGTGGGCATTCCATCTAGGCCAGCTTGCTCTGGGCGGACTGGATCCATGTGGCAGTGTTGTCATTGTTGGCCCCAGCAAAAGGTTCCAAGGCGGCACTTTGTAGTCTTTGGGCTACATAGGCTGGCATGGCACTTTTGTCAATTGGTTGCAGCATGGAGGAGGGAGCCTGGAAGAACCCTTGTGCAGACATGGCATTGAAGGCGGGTAGTGTAATCACTGTATTCTGGTACAGGGCAAAGCCATTGGATATCTTAGTACCAGAAGTGTACAGGGTCCAATCAGGTGGGAGGCCAGACATAATTCTGTCAAGGATTTGTTGGCCGCAGTGTGTGCAGGCAACAGGCAGATTTTTCAAGATAAGGTAGGATGGAGAACCTACCTGTGGTACCAATGTTGTAACTGTGCTGTTTTAGCAGAGTTACAAGGGGGAAATATTTAGAAGATAGATAATAATCTTTATTGGGAGATAGTGATTATATAGTCATTGTGAATCAAGGATAACAGGAACATGATTGTTGATCACTTGGTTGGATGGAAGAAGGGGGTGGCTTGATCCTGGTAATGAGCTAAGCACCAAAACAAGGTATCCACTGTAGAGGATCATCATCTGTTCATGTTGTTGGATTTGGTAATTCAAGTTGACTTCCTAGTCTGGCTTTGAGTGACTGGATAATTGGATTGTGGTTCATAAACCTGCTTGGTTGGAACCTTGGGTGGATCAAGCCTGCGGTTTCAACAGCCATAATAGCCAATTCCTGGGAGCGCTATACCTGGCACTCACTGGGTTGATTGATTCTGCCTTGCCAGCAGCTGGAGCTTGGGCTGTGGCTGGGAAGGCCCTCTTCTACCTGGTAAAGTTAGGTATTATTATCTGGTGGGCCATACCTGTACCTGCATCCTCCCCTCCTTTGCCTGAAGGGGCATATTGGTAGTATTGGTATCTTGACACACATTTTGATGATTGGAATCCCAGTAGAAACCACTCTAGTGATATTTAACTTGGGAGTGCTTCTCCATTCTGTTGGGAGAAGCCCGCAAACAAGTGGATCCCTGACAGTTATTGACAAAAGATGGGATTAAAGCTGGAGTTACTCAAATAGCCCCAGAAAATCTGGATCTATCCTGTATTTCACCATTTAATTATGATAAGAAAATCCCACGCTATACCCTGACAGGAGATGGTAGCGCTCAACCTGATGGTGGCCAGAGTTTTTCAAATTGTGACAACATTGAGTCAAATCCAAAGGCAGGCCTCCAAACAACTGAAGATATTCTTGCCAGTCAATCAGATGCCATAGAATCCACATTGCCCCCATCCTAAACTACCTTAAAAAATTTTCCATTCCCCTCTAGAAACTTGCTTCTCAATATCTTATTATCCCTGGCATATTGAAAATAAAGGAAGTTATAAACTGTCAGGATTGACAATTCTTCCTCTCTGGAAACTTGGGCCTGGGAGCAGGAATCAAACTCCAACCCTAGATCCCCACAGGCCACTGGGCCTGTGGACCAAAGGACCGCCTGTGTTTTTCTGGGATCAAGCCCCCGCAAGATGAGGCCAAGAATGTTGGCCCATGTAGTGAAACTGTGAGAGAGGGGCTAAACTAACTAAGTTTGGCTCCCATCCTGGTGCAACAAACCGCCAGGATGCCATCCAGTGCGCAACTGGGATGGCCGCTCAGAGAGGGGACCACAGGGAGGACACCGGGGACAACTGGGGGAAGTAGGCATTCAAACCCATTAGAATCAGGCTGGTGAGCAACCAGGGAGTGCAAGTAGGAGTAGGGGAGGCCACCTTGGAGGACCTGGGGGGCACCACATTCTTCCGAACCATGGAGGGGAGAGGAGGTGTGGGGGCACTACCTCTTCAGAACTAGGCAAAGCAAGCTCCACAACGTCCAGGTCCAGATTGTCACATGTCAGGCTCTTAACCACAGCCTCCCTGGAAAAGAGAAGACTGCTGGGGAGGTCCCAGAGACTGGCAGGGTTGCTACCTACCAGACGGGCCAATGAGGAGATTTTCCCCCACAGGTCAGGGGAGGTGGACCACAGAAGCAAGAGAAACGGAGCCAGGGAAAAGACGACAAATTTAAGAGCCGGCAGTATCATAGAAAGAACCAGCACAAAATTTGGGGTAGGATGGTATAGTTTCTGGAGAAAAAGGAGAGAAAATGGCAAGACTAGGACAGTCTTTGGCAAATCTTTGGGAAAACAGCAGAACGGGTTTGGGTAGCCTCGCTGTTGTCTTAGGGGCCTTGGATTATAACTGCAAGCAAAAGCGGGTTCAAAACAATAATTTTTAAAGGAAAATTCAAGATAATAATAGAAATTATAGGAAAATTCAATTGAAATTTTGAGCTTCAAACTTTAACTTTGAAGGCAAGGGCAAAAGAGACAACAACTAAGTGAAAGAACACTTGTACAAGGAGCCAGAAGAGAAGCCGGGTTCAAAACCGGCTGGCTAAAGGTAAGCTTAGGGCAGGGGCTACACTCTAATATTTTGAGCTTTAGGGACACAACTGGTTCCAGGCAACTCAAAACTAAGAAAATCAAGGTGCAGGTGACTCCAAACTTTAATGTAAGTGGAAAATAGACAAGCAGGGGACTAAAAGTCCCCTTGCTTGGTTAAAAGGAATGGATTGCAAAAAACTGGTCACATGACAGTTGGGGGTGAGCCTGATTGGCTAGGTACAAAACTTTGCTGGATTGGCTCAGGGGGGCTGGAGAGTTTTACTCTAATTTCTGAAATCAAATCTGATTGGCTGGAAGGGATGTCAGACATTTGGGGGTCAACTGGGTTATCAAGCATCAATGTGGCAACACCTGATTGGGTGGCTCTGATAGTTTTTTAAAAACAGACAACACCAGGTTAATAGGTAGTCCAAATTAACCAGGGTTTCTTCCCAGTAAGGAGCAATCAAAGGCAGGGATTCCACAGGATAAGCCAGCACAAACCTCTCATCAACCGTGTGAGCTAAATCATTCAACAAATGGAGGGGTTTGGCAGGCGTTTTGGGACCTTTCTTGGTACAACAGGGAAAGATTGAGCAGTCCAAAGCCAGAGGTGGCAGTGAATTTACAGAAACAGACCAAAACAAGGAAATTATTGCACCAAATAGAAGACCAATCACAGCGCCTAATAGAGGTACTAAAGCGGCAACTAATAGCTTCATAAATTTGAATTCTACACCAGTGGCCAATCAAGAGCTGTCCCCAGGAAGAGGCACGGGCCTGCGGCCCAACCCCATGACCACGGCTCTAAAGCAAGTTAATCAGTAGCCAAATTGAGATTCTCAACCAATGAAAGAACTCCCGGGCTGAGTGCCATTTTGCTGCCTTTGGACCCAAGCACCCAGTTCCCCTGGGCCTGCCTTTCCCAATGCCCTGATGAACCCCCCAGGAAAATATTAAGTTTGAAGGTGGGGTGCTATATAGACCAAAGGACCCCGTGCTCCAAACTTATTGCCATTTTTGAATAAAGATTATGTTATTTTGGCTTATACAGCTACTACCCCACTTTGTATTTGCCTTCTACCAAATCAGTACAAGATCTCATAGCCCTCCTGCCCCACTGCCTGCAGTTTTCTGTCCACCAGGTGTACCCTTTGGGCCTGTTCACATCACTGAATACCCCTTGAAGCCCAAATATAAGGACTATACCCCAGAAAAGATACTTGAACTCAATTCTTTGGCCCGCATACAATATGCTGTTAGATACAATTATCAAGGCCTGTGGATATTCTCAATACCAAAATTGTTTAGAGGAAAATTCAACTACCTTTCTGTTTACAACATCCATATGGAACCACCTGTGACACCCAAAACTATACCTGCTTCCTTGCCTGACCTCCCAACTGACCATACTGGTAAGCTCTTTGGAATTGTGTACATCCCCCTCACAGGGGTGATTGACACTATCATACCAGCTGCCAGCCTGTGGTCCTGGGTGGGGAAGCCTTTTCCCTACCTTTTTAAGTTAGCTCCTCTCTTGTGGTGGGCCCTGTCCGCTAAAACACCAGCCCAAGTTACCCCTGAAAACAACAGGCCAGCTGCCCAAGACTGGATCCATGACATAAACCCATGTTGGAATATCTTGGCCTACTAGCCCCAGTTTTAGACCATGTGTCTTCCACCTGTTCCAGTTTGCAGCTGACTCTCCTGCAGTTCCTTTCCCAGGTTATAACCTGCCTCCCCATCTTCTTTGACTTCTGAATTTCCTCTGAAGATGTTGCTCTTAATTTCAACTTTCAGTTGCTGCCTTCTGTTCTACTTCCAAAGGCGCAAAATTAGATAGCATCTCCACCCATTTGGTTCAGTGCTGCTCAAGCAGCGGAAATTTGGTTTGTTCTATTTGCATTGTTTTTCACTGGATAGTGCTGCACGCCATTTATCTCTTACAGTGTCAGGAAGCCAGCCATAGGTAGAGGCATTGGTTGAATTGGGACATAGTACAGCCGGGCTAGTGGGCAATGCCCACCATAGGATGGGTGCTAACTTGATAATATATGATACATATTGCTCAAGCAAGGACCAGGGCTCATAGTTGGGCACCATAGTGTCTACCATACCTATCAAATTAATGTAGAGTACTCCAAACAGTTGAGTGGACGTGGTCTTGGCGGCATTGGGGGGATCCATTGGGCATTAAGGTTGCAGGGTTAAGGGCGGAGTCATGGGAACAAAGTAGGCAGGCAGATAATTATACTTGTCTTTGAACAATAAGGGCGGCACCTTGATCCTCTTTCCTTCATGTCCTATATATTCAGTTTCTCTAGTCCTTGCCAAGGGATTGGCAATGAGGATGGTCTCCAAGTTGTACTCCGCGTAGGCAGGGTTGGGCAGGTATTTGGTAAAATGCACAGGTCTAAAGGGGGCTCCTGGGGGACGGTATAGTGCCTGGGGAGGGTTGGCAGGTTGGTCTCCAGAGGAAGCAGTTGCCTGATGGTCTACTTGGATGGAGTTAAGATGGAAGATCACTAAGACTAGATAAGGTAAGATTTGTTCAAACTAAAGGCTCATAAAACTTTATTATCAAAAATGACAATATGGTCATCACCATACCGCTGGGGTTCTTATACCAGGTTGTTTTGCTTCTTCACTTTTTGCGGACTTCAGGTCTGGGGATAGTTCACTGGCAGGGCTGGGTCCTTGGTTTCTGGTTTTGCAGGCGGCAGATCCTAGTTGTGCTTGCTCTGATGAACAGAAGTGGCAATGCTTTGCTCTGCCGTCACTGTTCACCACATCACCTGAGCATCTAAATTGTATTACCTATTCTGGACTGGAGGCTGGCATTAAATGGTGATCATTGACAGGACTGGCAGGAGGCCTTGTTGTAACCTCCTTTAGGCAAGCTACAACTTCAGCATAGGGCTGGGTCTTTGGTGGCACGTGATTGATAGCAATTGGATGTCCATTTGGGGAATTGACTTTAAGAGTCTGGCAGGTCTTGGATTAATTCAATAACTTGGGTCTGCAATTTAGTGAGTTGGCAGGTTTCATTCATTTTGTGTGACTCAAGTAGCCTTTGGGGGGTCAGGGTTTGATTCCAGGGTTTACAATGTTGATTTCAAACCTTCAGTCTTGAGCTTGGCAGGTTGGCAGGTTTCTGTTCCTCCTGGTTGGGGCAAGATATCTCTGGCAGTCCAGGGTTTGGCTCAACTGGCAGTCTGGCTATCTCCTGTCTATCCTGGTTGTAATAAGGCTTTTTCTGAGACCTGGAGTTTGATTCCAAGGTTTTCAATACAAGTATTGAAATTTCATTTATGACATACAGTCACATTATGAGTACAAAATCCTCTGTTTACCTTTTTGCACCTTGAAATGGGGGTGTCTCAAATTAGGCAAGAGTCTCATTTACCTTTATCTGGTTACACAATTGATCCCCAACCCGCTTATGAAAGTGGTTAACAATCTATCTGATTTCTACTGTTTTTTGGAAAATCTTTTCCATATAGGAGCCATTCCAATCCTCCCAATAAAACTAAGCTCTATCCACATTTTCTGGTTGTGACCCTTTGTGCTTTGGAGCTATCTCCCTGGTGGTGTCTAGAGAGGTTTTGGACAGTTTGCATTCCCATGGCCATAAGTTAAATCTCCTATTCATCCCTGAAGGCTAACCTCTGGCTTTGTACGGACCTGATCCTACTGTTAGGATTATGTCACAATTGTCACGGCTCATACTAAAGTCTGGCTGGACTCCCACAGGGGAGGCAGGCTGGGCCTGAAAGGCCATGTACACAATAAGCGCTATGCGGACCAGGTAGTTCAGAGCAGTGGCTAGGGGGCGCCAACTCCCAGTATAGGGCACAACTTGGTCGGCCAGCCCCAATACTGTTATTTAGACAAACCCCAGTTTGCTGAAGTCTTGGGCAGGAGGCACATCAGGGAGAGGAGAAGCAGTTGGTATATCCTTCATTACTGGTGGTAGGTCCAGGTGATGGGGATGGAAGTACTCCAGGTCAAGGGCGTGGGGCGGTTTTGCAAGGACAACAGGAGTATGGCCAGGAGGATATGGGTATGCAAGCTTGTATTGAGTAGTGGATTTACAAATAGATGCAAAGAGAATAATTAAATTTGAGCAAAAATAGACAATTCCTGCAATAAGATAAAAATTTCTAGGCATAAACTTGCTTTATTAAGATGTCAACAGTGAGGAGGGCTTCTCCCCCTCACTACTTATACTTACTAATGATTCTATGGCCTTTTGTGCCACCAGAGAACTGATGGCATCATTTGGAGGTGGATTTGAAATTTTATCTTGAATTTGTGTGTTTGGCCAAGAGGGTGAGCTCTCATTGGCTGCTATAACATTAATCCTTTGAATTTTGCAGCATGGCAAGTTGCTACAGTTATTTTTAGCTCCCGCAATGAATTGATTGCCTGATTGCGCAATCAAACAATTGCGCTCCCAATGTGCTATTTCCTGATAGGTAGGTGGCCCAGATTTGTTAACAGGCTTGATGCCAGGGATTCAAGGATTATGTGCCTCTCAAATCCTGGGCCATTTTTTAGTTGAAAGGGGGGGTTTTCCCTGGAAAGTGCTTTGTGGGGGTTTCCAAGCTGCGTGTTTAATCACCTCTAAAGAGGCCAGCTGACTGTCCAGGGCACTCTGGGCCCTTACAAAAATAGTGTCATTTTTGCCTGGGATAGATCACCCAAAGAAGAAGAATGGGAACAGGAAAGCAGCAAAACCCTTAAAAGTATTGGTTGATTTAAATCTAGTCATTGACAAAAAATGGGTTGAAGCTGCCCCTGCCAATGGTGAAGGAATTAACCTGCATCTCCCTGAATTTCACCCAAAAAGTTATGTGTTGAAGATTATGAGATATCACTACCCAGCAGCACTTGGCAGTTGGCTGGCTGATTGCCCAAAAATATTGAATTATGACACCATCAACGCTTTGGCAGAAGTCCCCAATCAAGAGGTGAAAATATTTCCAGCTGGCCAATCAGATTCAAGTTTGTCCCTCCCAGTTGAGTTATAGTCCCTCCCATTCCCCCTCTTAAAAATTGTTTTCAGATAGTTTTACCTACTCTCAATAAAGGCATTCCCCAATATATGAAAGCTACCCTGGGGTCAAAATACCCCCTTCTCAGGCCATGGCCGCTGCTGTCTTGGCATGGTTGAGAAAAGTCTCCACACAGGACCAGCAGTTTTTTTACCCCTTATCTTGAAATAATTTCTTTTTGATGGTCCATTTACATCTCCTGTTTTCTGTGTCGTTAATTGTCTTCATTTTTTGTTCCGTTCCTTTCCTTTGTAAATTTGTAGGTTTAAAGCTTCAATGCACATCTTTGTTCTCAGTTCTGATTTTAGTCTGGGTGATTTATCCCACAACTTTTATTTGAGCTTGGACCTTATTTACCCAACTCTAACAGATTCCTTGTTATGTCCCTTGGCCCCGCCCAAGAACACAGCAGAGTTCAGTTAACATGTAGGTATGGTAGTATTCTTGGGATACCCCTGATGAAAATTGGTTCATGCCAAAGCGGTGGTAAGGGTGCCTAGTATGAGAAAGGGGGCTAAACTAACTAAGTTTGGCTCCCATCCCGGCAAAAAAAACCACCAGGATGCCAACCAGTGGAGAACTGGAATGGAAGCTCTAAGGGAGGACCAGAGGGAGGACACTGGGGACAGTTGAGGGAAATAGGAGTTCAATCCCATCAACACAAGACCAGTGATCAACCACAGAGCACAGGAGGGAGTGGGGGGAGCACCTCAAAAGCCTCAAGGGGGACCAGATCACTCTCTTCCCAGCTGGGGAGGGGAGGCGTTGGTATTCTCTCTCCCTCAGAGGAGGGCAATGCATACCCAACTGCATCCAGATCCAAGTTGTTGCACGTCAAACTCTTCACCACAGCCTCTCCAGAGAGGAGGAGGCCACTTGGAAAATTCAGAAGGAAAGATGGGTTTTCCCCCACAAGCCAAGCAGAAGAAGTGGTTTTTGACCACAAGTCTGGCAAGGTTGACCAAAGGAGCAATAAAAATGGGGCCAAAGAAAAAGCAACAAATTTGAGGACGGGGAGTATCATAATTGTAATCTCCTTGAAATTTGGAAAATATTGGTGTAATTTTTGACTGACAAGCAATAAGAAACAACACCACAAGGGCAGCCACAAAAAAAGAGGCAAAATGAAACAGCAAGACAGGTGTGGAGTGTGAGAGAGGTGGGCTAAACTAACTAAGTTTGTCTTCCATCCTTGCAAAACAAACCACCAGGATGCCGCCCATTGGAGAACTGGGACAGCCGCTTGAAGGGGGGACCACAGGGAGGAATCAGTGGACAGCTGAGGCAAGTATGCATTCAGGGCCATCAGCACCAAACCAGCAAGCAACCAAGGCGTACAGGTGGGGGCGGGAGGGGACATTGCAGGTGCATGGAAGGACGTCAAGCTACTCTCCTCTGGGTTGGGAAAGGGGGACGCCAGTGCCTCCTCACCCACAGGAGTAAATGAGGCATAATCAGCATCACCCAAATCTAGGTCATCACATATCAAGCTTTTCACTACGGCCTCCCTGGAATAAAGTAGGCCGCCAGGAAGATTCAAGAGACTAGACGGGTCTTCACTCATGAGCCACGCGGAAGAGGAGATCTTTGACCACAGGTCTGGTGAGGTCAACCACAGGAGGAGAAAAAAGGGGGCCACAGAAAATACAACAAATTTAATGACAGGGAGTTTCATGGTTGTGTTCTCCTTAAAATTTGGGAGAGAATGATGTAATTTTCAAGATAAAAAGCAATAAAATTAAAAGTTGGTAGGATAGCCACAAGCAGAAAGATAGAAGGAGCAACAGAACAGGTCTGGGGGACTTGGGCACAATTGTGGATGCCTTGGGAGGGTGTGAGATCAAGAAAGCGGGTTTGAATTAAAAAATCAATAGAAAACTCAAATTAATAGTAAGTATTATATTGATTTTTAAATGAATTTTAGATTTGAACGTCTCTTTTGTAAACAAAAGCAAAACCAAGAAGGAACTATACGCCCAAGCTTCTGCTAGGGGTGTCAGGGGAGAAGACAGGTTCAAACTGGGCTGTTGCAAGGTAAGCTTTTTGAGCACTACTAACACTTTTAACTTTTAAACTAGGGAAACTCCAAACAGGGGTTCCACTGATAGAAAATTTTAAATTTTAATTGCAAACAACCAAATTTAATCTAATGGGAAAATAGACAAGCAGGGGACTGAAAGTCCCCTTGCTGCATTAAAAGGGATGGATTGCAAGGAAATTGATCACATGACAGTTGGCTCAGGATTCAATTGGCTAGCAGAAAAACTTTGCTGGATAGACCCAGAGAGACTGGAGAGTTTCACTCTAAATTCTGCAGTCTGATCTGATTGGCTAGAAGGGGTACCAGGCATTTGGAGTTCAACTGAGTTGTCAAGCGTCAATGTGGCAACTCTTGATTGGCTAGCTCTGATAGTTTTTAAAAGTGGACAACACCAGGCTAATAAGTAGTCTAAATTGACCAAGATTTCTTCCCAGGAGGGGGCAACCAAGGGCAAGAAATCTGCGGGGTAGGCTAGCACAAACCTCTCATCAATTGTGTGTGCTAAATCCTCTAAAGAATGAAGAGGTTTGGTTGACATTTTTGGTCTTTTCTTGGTGCAGCAGGGGAATATTGTGTGGTCCAATGCCAGAGGTGGCAGTGAATTTACATGAAGAGCTTGGACATTGTCTTGGGGGCCTTGAATCTCACAGTCAAACAAAAGCGGGTTCAAAAACTGAAAATTTAGATAAAAAAACAAGATAACAATAGAAATTATAATGAATTTTAAATAAGAACTTGAGTTCAAAAGCAGGTTTTGAAGGCAAAAGCAAGAGGAGGCGGTGACTATACACTGGACCTTGTATAGAATAGCACAGGAGAGTTTCCGGGTTCAAAACTGGGACGCACAAGGTAAGCGTAAAGGAAAATACTAACACTTTAATTCTTAGATAATATAAACTGGAAATGGAGTTTCCAGAAAACAAAGATATAAGAAAAATAAAATGTGCAACAAATTCCAAAATGTTTTAATAGATTTGAGAATAGACAAACAGGGGACTGAAAGTCCCCTTGCTGTATAAAAGAGAGTGAGTTGCAGGGAATGGAATCACATGACAGCAGGGATTGGATTTGATTGGGTGGGAGATAAAATTTTCAGATCAGAACCAGGAGAACTGGAGAGTTTCAAGCTAATTTCTGCGGCTTTACCTGATTGGTTGGAGGGCATCTCAACCATTTCAGATTCAATCAATTTTGTGGTTATTGGTGTGGCGTCTTTTGATTGGGTGTTTCTAATTGTTTTTAAGAGGGGTCAACACCAGGCCAGTAAATAGTCCAAATCAATTAGTGTTTCTTCCCAGGAGGGAACTACCAAAGCCAGGAGGTCTGCAGGGTAGGCCAGGAAAAACCTCTCGTCAACAGTATGAGCTAAATTGCCTAGAGAGTTGAGTGGCTGGGCTGCAATTTTTGGCCCTTTTTTGGTGCGGCGGTGGAACCAGTTTGATCCAAAGCCAAAGGTGATAGTAGATTTACACCCAGTAAATGTTTTTTAGGTAAGAAACCATGGATGCTTCTCCAACAAGTTAATTGTTCATCCAGTGAAATCCATCCCATGAGATTCCCTACCTATCCCCTCTAACCTTGAATGCTTCTGCTGGAAGTCTCTATGCTCTCATCTATGGATAGGGCAGGAGCTGTCCTGAAATGGTGGCTGCTTTGTAGTAAAGCAGCCCACTGTCTCAGATCCAAACAAGAGCCCAGAAAGGTTGGAGACGCTAATCATTTTTGAATTGGGCCTAGGGCTGCATCAGATTTTGGACGGGTGGCTTCTTTTAAGAAAAGAAGCCACCTGTCTGAAATCCAGAAACGGTTTCAAGAGATCTTCCCAAAGAAGATTCTCTTGAAATCATTTCCTTCTCCACCCACAGAAGGATGTGATATGTACAAAATTTAAATTTTAAAATAAAAATTATATTTTTTTACTTCCTTCTTTTTAAAATTTTAAATAATCAAATTCAAAATATATTAATTGTGTCAAAAATAAGTTTTTAAAATAGAATTATATTAAAATATTCTAATTTCTGGAAAGCAGAAAGCCTTCCAGGACCTTCTTTTTTTAGAAATTTTGGATTCCCCCAGTGTAGGGGAATCCAAAAAAAGATTATGGGGAAGGGAGGACGGGACAATTACGGCAAATGTTGTAATCTTATATACCTTGCCGAGTTGCTGGGGAAGCTTTTTCTCGAGTGTCGGCCTGGAAAAACTTTCCCGTTTTTACATCCAATCAAGGCCAACAACGCTATTGGTTATGCCTAATGGATGGTTTGGCTTTGATGGGTGATGCTGCCACAGGAGGGGTTGTTGGACACTTTGCAGTGTCTTGTGGCATCCCATCCTGCGGCAGTTGAATTTAAGGTAGGATATTTAATGTGGATGTAAATTAATCTGGTTTGATATAAAGGTAAGATGTTTAAATTTCTATTTAATAACTTACTGAAAACTATTGGAGCTAGAAATGACATCATGAGCAATGATTGGTCAATCAGTCTATTTCTCCGCCAAGAAGATAAAATTAGCATCAACTAAGCCAAGATAAGCCTTAACTAAACAAAGTACTAACTTTTTCACTTTAAACTTATAGATTCACTTCAAAACAAAGGTAAGCTTCAAAATATACACATAATACTAACTGTTTTAAGCATAGTAGATCAAGGATACTCAAGGTAAGCATTTTTTTAAAAATTTGAAGCTAACTTTGATTTATAAAGGTATCAATTTTTTTAAAAAAACAGATTCATTTAAAATTCAAAACAAAGGCTTAATTTCAGGTAATCATTTTTTATAAACTTCTAATCTTCTTCAAATCCTTCTAGGTGGACTTGGTCCACAGCAAATCAAGGTTAGGTAAGTTATTTTTTCATCAAATTTACTAATCTAGAATAAGAAAAATCCAGATTTTTGCCCTGAAGTTAATCAGGGGAATAGTAAGTAATGTTTTGAATCACTAATATTTTTCAAGTTTCATTTCAGGTAACTATTTTCAAAAATAAATAAACTACTAACCTTTAATCCTTTTAGATGGACTTGGTCCACAGCAGATCTTGGGATGGGTAAGTTTTTTTCACTAAAGTACAAACCTAGATTTAAAAACGCCAAATATTTGCCCTGAAGCCAATCTTGGGCTGGGTAAGTCGTTTTTTCTGATTACCAACCTTTTTTTAGAAAACACATTTTATCTGTAGCAGATCATGCTTTAGGTAAGTCACCTTTTCCAAACTACTAACCTTAATTTCTAGCCCCATATTTCTGCCTACAGCAGATCCTTGTTTGGGTAAGTTTTTTTAGAGTAAACAGATATTTTACCCAAAAAACTGTTTGTCTAATTTAGCTTTTTGATCCAACTAGCTCTTTTTTACCCAAATTCAACTTTTTACCATTAAGGTAATCTATTTGACTTCATTATTTTAAACTTTTTTAGCTATATCTTTGAATGTTAAGTTTTATCTTATTTTCACATGATTAATAAATGTGAAAAAATATAATTTAAAGCTAATTATTTTTAAGTTCTCTACCAAGAAATTATAATTTGCTTAAAAACCAATAATTAATCTTCATGGTTTAATGGTTATAGTCAAGCTTTGGCTAATTGTGATAAAAAAGTGTCCTGTCTCTCCTTAAAATCTTTTTCACCCAAATAGAAAACTTTATAATAATTTTTATTTTATCCCCATCTGTAAAACTCCAGCACCACCTAAACTACTTTACTATATCATATATAATAGCTACTATAGATTTTGCACCTTCTGCTCATAAAATTAGAGGGTTTCTCTTTTAAAAGACCACTATAATTAATTAATTTTCTGAGATAACAAAAATCTATTAGAAATTCATAAATAATCAAGTTTAGACCATATTACAGTAGTTTCATTTTATGATGTTTTCTACTATAATCAAAAGCAATATAACTTACCAGAGGGTACTAACCCACAAAAATAAAATGCAATCAAATCAAATGCTATGAAGCTGAAATAACATCACATTAGATAACTAAAAAGATCTACAAAATCATACACTATCCTATCAAAAATAGGAAATAATGATATCAAAAATCAGTACCATATAGAACTAACATATATTTAAAAAGAAATTGATATCAATATGTTAATAATTAAAATATGCAGTCACCAACAAATAAAGACTGTATCTTAGTAAAATTGTTTTCTGCAAAAAGAATATATTAAGCCTATAAACTACAAAATAATGTTCAGGAACCAAAGAGATTTTTATAACAAGTACTTGATTTTTATTAATATGGGGAATTGTAATGTCCCTTGGAGTTCAAAATATATACTAAAAAAAATTTAAAAGGGCTACAGTTTCATTCTGTGGATAAAAATCCAGTACTTTTCAGAGCTGTTGAGATAGATAACCAAAACCAAGTGCTGAGCACAGAGAAGTCATGCAAAACGCAACTCTTAAGTGGGCTAATTTTATTGCTAATATGTATAAATTGTTGATTTTTTATGTGAGAAAACTTGGTGTTCTATGTTTTTGTTTGTCTGTGTATCTCAACAGCTCTTAAAAGTACTTTAATTAATCTCCAGTCTCTTAAATGTCAAATATAATGCATAATAAAAGGTACAAACCTCTAATAAAGCCTTGATAATAGTATAATAGAGTATTTACAAAGCATACACCCTTACTTCTCTAATGAAAAGTAGCAATCATAATAAAGCTATCATTTTATATTAAAAAATTACTTTAGATATCATCAAATCATCTTTTAACAGCCAGAATAGTAAATAAATTTAAAAAAGACATACTGAACTACCAAAAAGGTATTTCTGCTAGAGAAAAAGAAAAGAATAACAGTGTGAAGCTGTGAATAATAGAGCTGAGTTAGCATAGCTTTTTTCTTTTGGTAGCCCTCTTACCACGCAACTTTATACACTCATTGATTTCTGATGTTTTTTAATTAACAAATCTAAATAATTTTTACCAAGAAACCAAAAGGAGGCTGCATCTTTTAACAGCTTTTTACTAGATATGAGACCAGGAATGCATACTAGCAGGCTGCCATCACATCTGGTGTTCACTAAAAAGATTTATGATAAAGATCATTAAAAAGCCAAAAAATTTAAAATCCAAAAAATATAACCTCACACCCCTCTTTGATCATAGTTTTTACCAGCTATAACTGGAAACACATACCAGAGGACTGCCGTAAATGAGTGAAGCTGAGTGTAGCACAGCTTTGCTCTTTTGGCAGCCAGCCTGACACATCTTTTCTTTTACCAGCTATAGACTAGAAATGCATACCAGCAACCATCATTAAACACTTTTTATCAGCTGTAAGCTAGAAATGCATACCAGCAACCATCATTACGCTATTTACCAGCTGTAAGCTAGAAACACATACCAGCAGGCTGCCATAAAAGAGTAAAGCTGAGCATAGCACAGTTTTGCTCTTTTGGCAGCCAGCCTGACACATCTTTCTTTTATCAGCTATAGACTAGAAATGCATACCAGTAACCATCATTAAACGCTTTTTACCAGCTGTAAGCTAGAAACACATACCAGCAGGCTGCCATAAAAGAGTGAAGCTGAGCGTAGCACAGTTTTGCTCTTTTGGCAGCCAGCCTGACACATCTTTCTTTTATCAGCTATAGACTAGAAATGCATACCAGTAACCATCATTAAACGCTTTTTACCAGCTGTAAGCTAGAAACACATACCAGCAGGCTGCCATAAAAGAGTGAAGCTGAGCGTAGCACAGTTTTGCTCTTTTGGAAGCCAGCCTGACACATCTTTCTTTTATCAGCTATAGACTAGAAATGCATACCAGTAACCATCATTAAACGCTTTTTACCAGCTGTAAGCTAGAAACACATATCAGCAGGCTGCTGTAAAAGAGTGAAGCTGAGTGTAGCACAGTTTTGCTCTTTTGGCAGCCATCCTGAACCATCTTTCCTTTTACCAGCTATAGACTAGAAATTCATACCAGCAGCCATCATTAAATGCTTTTTACCAGAATTAACTGGAAACACATACCAGCGGGCTGCCATAAAAGAGTGAAGCTGAGTGTAGCACAGCTTTGCTCTTTTGGCAGCCATCCTGACACATCTTTTCTTTTACCAGCTATAGACTATAAATGCATAACAGCAGCCATCATTAAACACTTTTTACCAGAATTAACTGGAAACACATACCAGTGTCAAAACCGCAGGCTTGACCCGCCAGCAAGGTTCCAACCAAGCAGGTTTGTGACCCGCAATCCAATTATCTGGTCACTCAAAGCCAGACTAAGAAGTCAACTCAAATTACCAAATCTAACCACATGTCAGATGATTATCCTCTACAGTGGATACCTTGTTTTGGCGCTTGACTCATTATCAGGATCAAGCCACCCCCTTTCATCCAACCAAGTGATCAACAATCATGTTCCTGTTATCCTTGATTCACAATGACTATATAATCACTATCTCCCAATAAATATTATTATCCATCTTCTAAATATTTTCCCCATGTAACTCTGCTAAAACAGCACAGTTACAACATTGATAGCACAGGTAGGTTCTTCATCCTACCTTATCTTAAAAGATTCCACCTGTTGCCCGCACACGCCGCGGCCAACAAATCCTTGACAGAATTATGTCTGGCCTCCCGCCTGACTGGACTCCGTACACTCCTGGTACTGCAATACCTGATGGTTTTTTCCTATACCAAAACACAGTGATCCCGCTACCTGCCTTCAACGCCATATCTGCATAAGGTTTCTTCTAAGCTCTGCCAGCAATGCTGGGACCAGCCAACAAAACCACCATGCCCACCTATGTAGCCCAAAGACTACAAAGCACCGCCTTGGAACCTTTTGCCGGGGCCAATAACAACAACACTGCCACATGGATCCAGTCCTTCCAGAGCAAGCTAGCTCAGATGGAATTCCTACAGCAATTTTGTATTGAAGAGATTTCCATTTTCCTGACCCATGACGCTGGCACCTGGTGCAACAAGTGGCATGAAGAGCACACTGACAAGAACTGGGATACCTTTAAGCAAGACTTTCTGGCAAGATTTGTGCTAAAGGACATAGCTCTCATGATCATTTGCCAAGTAAAGAACCTGACCCAGACAGGCACCATAAAAGAACTCACCCGCGCCTACAAGGAACTCTGCCTTTGTGCACCATCTGATATGACCTTTGACACCCCAGCCACACACCTCATGTACTACAACGCTCTCAATTTGCACGTGATGAGACATGTAAACCTGGATCAGGTGACCAACCTGCAAAGCCTATACCGTGAAGTAGAAAAAGCAGAACAGACATCCAACGCTCTGCACAAGGCACAAACTGGGAAACAAGAAAGACCCAAGGATTCCCATCCAAGCAGGCGCTCCTCTTAACCACCTCCTGGAGGCAATGGGAGCAACGCTAACCACAAGCCCACGGGTTCTAACAGACATGGAAATGGAAACAATGGCCAGTCAAACCATACTCATTTCTGCGTCACCGCCACGCAGGGCAACCAAGATGAGGAAAAGCCCAGAGAGAGCACTAAGCAAGCCAAACTCTCCCCACGCAACTCCTGACTTGCCCAACAATGAATACCAACCCAAGGACATGGATCAATGCCCAATGATCTAGGTGCCCTCAGAAGACATAGTACTGTACACCATTGCCAGACATCCCAATAAATTGATGTCCTATCCTTTCTGCTTTTGCAGTTACACAGGCTCAGCACTCTTGGACTCAGGTGCAGACTGAACCTTAGTCAACAGTAGCTTTGTGGATAAGTTCAATCTGACCACTAATCCTTTGCGGATTAAAAATGTGGTCCTGGCTGATGAACACCACATTGCCGTGACAAGGGAAACTGCCCCCTTCTCTGTCATGCTCAAGAACCTTCACTCCACCATCCAAGGTCCCGTCATCAACTTTCCTAAGTTTGACATTGTACTGGGACTAGACTGGTTACAAAAGAACAATAATCACATAGACTGGACAACCTCAGTGTTGACCATCAAACGTGAAGGTGTCAACCACAAAATCTACTCTGACTCTGTGGACCAACTGCTCTGCGACCACGTCTTTGTGCGCATCACAGAGACCCAGGACAAGAAGAAAGATTTAAAGTCAATTGACTGGGATTCCTGCCAGTACAAGATCATACACTTCTAAGACCACCAGGATACCAACACGCCTCAGGACTGCAACATTGTGGCCCGCCACCCAGAAATCTTTAAAGAAGTGTTACCTGGGCTGCCTCCTGAGAAGCATATTCAGCACTCTATCCAACTCAAGGGGGCTGTACCCAAGGCACACCCTATCTACAGGCTGACCCCAAATGAAGACAACACCTTACGCGCCTACCTCAAGGAGGCATTGGAAAAAGGACTTTTCCGCCCCTCACAATCTCCCTTTGGGGCCGCCATGTTCTTTGTGGCTAAGAAAGACGGTACCTTACACCTGGTCACAGACTACCGCGCCCTAAACAAAGTTACCATTAAGAATTTTTACCCTCTACCACTAATTGACAACCTCTTTGATGCCTTGGGAGAAGCCACAGTCTTCTCCAAGATTGATCTAACTGCAGGCTACAATCAGATTTGTATCAAGGAGGAAGACATTCCCAAAACAGCCTTCCGCACTAAATACGGCTCCTACAAATGTGTGGTGCTCAACTTTGGCATGACCAATGTCCCAACTACCTTTGTAACCTTCATGAACAAAGTGTTTGTGACCCACATAGGCGAGCATGTCCTAGTGTACCTAGACAACATGATTGTCTACAGCCCCTTGGTGGTACAGCACCACAAAGATCTGGAAGCAGTCTTTGCAACCTTGGTATAACACAAACTGTTGTCCAAGCCCTCCAAGTGCCAGTTCTTCTGTGAACAACTACCCTTCCTGGGGCATATAGTCTCAAAGGACGGCATCAAACCCAACAGTCAAAAGATACAAGTCATCTGCAAGATGCCACCACCTAAAGATAAGTCAGAACTCCACACCTTCTTGGGAATGGTGGCCTATGTACGACGTTTCATACCTGACTGTGGCATTCTGACTGCCCACTTATCCGCCATAACAGGCGCCAAATCCAAGTTTGTGTGGACCCCCTAACGTGACCTTTATTTTAGACGCCTCAAAGAGAAGCTCACGTCAGCTCCCATCCTGCAATACCCCAAATGTGGCAGGGAATACCAAATGGAAACTGACGCCTCAGATGCATCCATTGGGGGAGTACTACAAATTAAAAATAGTGACAGCAACTTCCTGCCCATAGCCTACAAATTGCAGAAGTTGACAGATGGCAAGTGTTGATACCCTATCCACAACAAGGAACTGTTGGCTATTGTGCACTGCCTAGTCAAATGGCGTTGCTACCTAGAACGCCAGGAAGAATTCACAGCATTAACCAATCACAAGTCACTCATCTATTTCAAAACTCAAGCAAATCTGTTGCGCTGCCAAGCCCGCTGGATGGAGCTATTGGAGAGATTTAACATTCTCATCCAGTACAAGCCTGGGGCCAAGCTTGCCATGGCAGACGCCCTGTCCCATATGTATGTCCGTGCTTCAAGAGGAGAAAATGGGCTTGACCCATACTGGCCTCTCCTGGTGTTACAAACAAAAGACAAAGGGTTCCCCCCTGGCACCACCGACATAACCAAAGAAATAGTCATCAAGAATGAGCATCTCTTTGCTGATGTATATGGGACTCTTCACAGAAAAATGACTGACAGCACAACCATTCCCTATATCCCCACACATCAGCAAGTCAACACTATCCTTTGCTATCACAGAGACCTTGGGCATAACAAGAGCAGAAACCTATATGAGTTCCTAAAACATAAAGCCTGATGGCTAACCTTATACCGCAATGTCCAGGAAGTTCTAGACCAATGTGAGGTGTGCAAAAAGTTTGCTAAAAGCAAAACCCCGCCAAAGTCAGTACTTCCCATCCACACACAACTACCTTTCAAAGTATGAGCTCTTGACATTGTTGGCCCCATGCCAGGGAAACACAATGACAAGAAATACATCATCACTGCCATTGACTTCACGACAAGATGGCCAGTAGCCCAAGTAGTAAAGGCACACACTGGCAATAATGTTCAACAATTTATTGGAAAATAAATAATCAGCAAGTTTGGAAAGCCAGAACTCCTGATAACTGATGGAGGCAAAGAGTTGACCTCCAAAAATAATAATGTATACCTCATCAAGAATGGGATCAAACACACCGTAACAACACCATACCACCCACAGGCCAATGGACGAGTAGAGTGGCTTAATGGTAGCCTTGTGTGTAAAGCCCCAGAAAATGAGGGAGTATTTTAGCAAGATAGGGGACCAAGTTGGTGACTTGGAACCCGGTGAGCGCCACCATTATGGGGTAGACCGTCATCATCCATCTAAAAACCTTGGTGTGTATGTTAAATCTTCTAAAATTACCAGCCAAGTACGTAAGCACGTTTAATACAAAGGTGTATATTGCTACGTGCTGGGTGGAGCGGGGCAACACCAGCATGGGCCAGGGGTACGTCTCAGAGGAGTTTAGCTGTGCAGGCTCCTTGTAGAAGTACTTGTCGGGCAGTTTATTGTAGGGCCCATGCTGGTGGGTGTATTGGTGGCCCCCAATCCTGAGGCAAGCTGTGAGTACAGCTGAGAAGATCAAGTAGTTCATCTTCTGGTCCTGGGAAAGGGCAGACAAAGCTTAGTGTTTTAACTTTCTGTAGTGTAAAAGTTTTTGGTATTGATTTATGTGATACTATTGAGGGGTAATTTCACTCAATGATAGCACAAACTACCATCAAGTGATTGAGATTTATATATACTGTCATCCTTAGTGGGACATGAATAGTACAAAGCATTGGATAGGGGACCCAAAACACTTGGTGTTATCTGGGATTCACTTTTGGGAGTGGAATGGGAGTGGTTTGGCAAGCAATGAATTGTTATCCTTGGCATGGCATGGAATTGGAGCATCTTCAGGCACATTTATGCAGTTCAATTCAACCTTTGCAGTTGATGCATTAATTGTAATGCTGGGCTGCTTGTCAACCCCCTCCAAATTTGGTAAATTCCAAATTTGGGCAGCAGTTCCCCCTCCATTTGGGTTTGGGGAAATCGCCTTTTTGGGTTTCCCCTTTTGGCGATTTCCTCATTTGGCGGACTGGGTGGGGGACTGGCTGGCTGGCTGGCGGCGCGCGCGCGGCGGGCAGCCTGCGGACAGGGTATAAAACCTGTCCAAATTAAAAACTGTATTTTTAATTTGTTTTTTCTCACCTCGGTTTCCAGTGGCAGTTTCCCCAATAAGGGGGAACTGCTGCCATTTTTTATTCTGCTTTTTACAATTAATTGCACCCAAAATATTCTTCTGAGCCACTGTGTTGTCAGGAATATTCCTGACATCGGGCAAGCCTTAGCCAAACTCACCACTGGGAGACCTGAAGACTGGTATAAGCAGCTACAGACTGCATTACTTGTGTGTCAAACCCAAGTGAACAATTCACCGGAAAAAGCCTGTTTGAACTGGTATATGGCACAGCCAAATATCATTCAAGCATTGACAGAACCCAAACTAAAATTCCAAGTGAAGTCCCCCCTCGCTCAGACCCTCAAGTAATAGAGGCTAATCACGAGCAAACAGCCAAAGAGAATGAATGTCTGCAAAAGACATTTGTCCCCATCCACAATAGACATGAAGTTGGGGACAAAGTATGGGTCATGAATGTTGATAAAAGCAAGTTACAACCTGAAAAAGTGGGGCCAGCAATCATTTTAAAGGTAAACAACAATAACACTTGCCTCGTGCAAGGGCTTGGCAAACATAAACAAAACAAAACCCTACACCATGATCGCCTACAACCCTGCAAAGCAAGACAGAAACAACAAAAGACCACCCTGCCAGCTACAGAACAACAACTAGTTCAATACGGCGCCCGGGCTCCTGACAACCTCCCTGACGACCTGCCCCCAGAGGAGGCGGACCTTCAGTCGGGGGGTGTCAAAACCACAGGCTTGAACCGCCAGCAAGGTTCCAACCAAGCGGGTTTGTGACCCGCAATCTGACTATCCGGTCAATTGAAGCCAGACTAGGAAGTCAATTAAAATTACCAAATCCAACAACATGAACAGATGATGTCTTTTTATGGTGGATATCTCATTTTGGCGCTTGACTCATTATCAGGATCAAGCCACCCCCTTCTTCTATCCAACCGTGTGATCACCAATCATGTTCCTGTTATCCATTGATTCACATGAACTATATAATCACTATCTCCCAATAAAGATTATTATCTATCTTATAAATATTTTTCCCCGTGTAAATCTGCTAAAACAGCACAGTTACGACACCAGTAGGCTGCCGTAAAAGAGTGAAGCTGAGCGTAGCACAGCTTTGCTTTTTTGGCAGCCAGCCTGACACATCTTTTCTTTTAACAACTAGAGTATAAGATAAAGATTTTAGAAGGTCACTGATTTAAAAAAAGGGTTGCATATAGGATACCTAGACACGTACTCAGGCGGGATGCCATAAAAGGGCAAAGCGGGTGTAGCTCAACTTTGTTTTTTTGGCATCCCACCCACCACACCACGCTTGTCGTCCCTTTCTTTGGCCGACACAGCCCTAATTGGGCCTTAAATCCTGCCGCTGATGCAGGGTCCATTTCAGATATTGTTAGATGCACTGATGGGTAGGATAAGCTTGGTTGTAGTTTAATTTCTAATAAGATAAAATTTAAAGTTAAAATGCTGTCTATAGATCTAACTTCTTATCGGTTTATTAATACTATTTTGCTTCACCCCCTTGGTTTCAGCCTGGATGCTCCACCAGATGTCAACTGGGCGGCACTATTGTAGAGTAGGGACAGGCATCAAAGTTGTCGGGATCTGTGTTGTGACCAGGCTTTGCCTGTCACAATTGGTTTTGTGGCTTTGAAAGTTGGGCACAAATCAAATTTTGACTAAGCACATTCCTACCTTGTTTTGTGTTGTGCCTAATCATAAGTATGATATAATTTGTTTCAATTGAAATAGATACTTCTTTTTTATTTAATCAATATTCCATTATAGTTATATAAAACAAACTGTGGTTCAACCAAAACTTCATTGTGAGATAATGGCAGATAAAGCTGTAATAAACTGCAGTTAAAAATAAAACCCAACAACTGAATCTGCTCTGATTCTGCATCATGTAACTTGCACAAAATGATATCATATGTCTCATCTTTAAAACCCGCATTGATTTTACATCTTGTGCAAGGCACAGGGTGATATCATATGTCTCATCCTTGGAAACCGACTTCATTTTATATTTTGTGACCTATATCATTGTGATAACGGTTCACAAATGTGGGATATTTAGGGGAATAATATGGTCTTTATTATAGCAATTGGATGCTTTTATAGCACGTTAGTGTAAATCGGATTTATGACGAGTATTAGAGATGGGTATTACACCATAAATCGGAGAGAAGAAACCCTTCCCTAGTTCTTTATTGAAATTCGGATTCCCCAAGTTAGGGGATTCGGATTTCTGAAACCAGTCGATTCAGAAGGCAACGATTATGGTAAATACCACGCCGTCTTTGAACATTAATAAAATTTTGTTCCCATAAAAAAGATTATGGTAAATACCGTAATTATCACATTTTTTGTCGGCCACAATCCTATCTATGAGGTATAAAGTGATATCTATCGATCTTCTCAACCCTGGGATTTATTGGGTCTGATGTCACTTTACCGAACCCTTGATTCGTTTGCTAACCCAAATCTATCCAGTACACTTATACGCTATACAGAAACCCCTTTAAAGGGTCGACATGAAGCTTTTGCCTCCAGATCTAATCGGGATGTGAGTAATTGTGACAAACTTGCTTGACCTACCGCGAATGCGAGATATTGGGATTGCGGCAGCTGATGAATTGTGGATGCTTGATGTAGCAGCTAGAGTTCAAGTATCTTTTTATTAAAAGATATTTTGATATAGGTATTTATACGGAGCTGGTGAAACCTTGCCTGCTTGCTGCATCAAGTGCATGGCGGTGACAGGCATGGTTTAGAAGCTGGCACCCGGACTTTAATCGCATCAGTTAAAGAGGAGGTTGGTTTAGCATTTATATTGGTGAGGGGGAGTAGGAAAGTCAAAAGCTGGGTCCTGAACAGCTGTTACATTGAAATTAATTGGGTGGGATTCTAGGAAATCAGGATATTCTAATTTAGAACAGTTTGGTATGGACATGGCGTGGTTTACATGCTTGTTTATAAATTCCAGGGCATGTATATGATGCTTTAAGTGAGTTAAAGCTGTTTAACGGGGTAAAGAAGTTAGTGATCTAGATATCGGGTTGCTTGGATTTGAATCTTCATGGAAATATAAATCCGTTTTGAATTTAGATTGTTCCACCTGTGTTGAGTGTTTTGTTGAGAAGTAAAAATGGTTTATAGATACTTTATAGGGTTTAATATTGCAGGATGATAAATAAAGGATCAACTTGATTTGTGAAGGAAACAGCAGCGGTTGCCGTAGGGGCATGAGCCGGTTTTGTAGTTGCGGCAGGGGATGGATTTGTATTTGGGGTGGCGGGGAATGGCACGTAGCTCATGCAGGCCATGAGCGAACTTGCACTTTGTGGTGTAGGGACAAGTGCCAGTGGACGAGAACGAAGCACACATTTCTGTCTTGTACAAGCTGACAGACTTTGCTGCCGCCAGCAATGGGTCGGATGCCACCAACGTGTCATCCGACCCCAGCGTCTCGAGGCTGTCGCTTGACAGCTGCGAGTCAACATTCCTGTAGAAGGAGCTCGCGCTCTTCAATTCGTCTAATAACGCCTGCGTGTTAGTGACTGGTGGCATAGCAAAGCTGCTCTGTAAAGGATTCCACAAAAAACTCATGTCATGCCTTGCACCTTGGATCTCTACTTAAATCCATCCTCCCACGCCAAGAATTCATGCCAAAGCTTTGGCTGCAGATTGTTGCCCGGGCTAATGTTACCTTACAGCTCCAAGTCATGACACTGCCCAATCAGATTCCACATCCTTGAGCCATCGGCCAATCAATGCATCTGAAGTTAGTGGGAACTAGCCAATCAATTACAAATGTATGACAATTCCAGTGTTGAAGGTGCTAGACTAAATTGAGGAATGTTTTTTATTTTTGCCTCAAACCCCACAGATTATTTACCAACCCTGCGAAACAATCGGCAAATATTGGCGCCCACAAAGCTGTTTAAACTCCGCAGCAAGTCAGGGCAGCCATCCCTGAAGTATCCACCAGATTTAACCCGAGCTGAATTACATCTCCTGTTCAAGCAATCGATTAAATTTAAAGCAAACCCCCAATCCAACTAGTTGCTAATCGCGGGTTCAATGTATTGCTGCCAAACTGAGTCTGAAACTATTCGAACCCTCGCTCGGATCATAAACAGAAACAGAAACGGTCAAACACGTTTCTACAAAACGTCCAGTCCCATCCGAAGTCACCTAAATTCAAAACCATGCATTTAAATGATATCCAATGGGATCAGGGGCCGTAGTACGATGAATACAGTAACCTGCATAAGTAATGGGTCAACAGCATTTTTTAAGATAATGCAAGATTATACAAATTGAAAATGAGCAAAATTAGTATGAAAAGATGCGCCGCGAAATTTTACACAAGGCTTTAACAAAAATAAAAAGTGAAACAAAAATAAAACAAAATAAAAAAATACATATTCATTATCATATTTAGATAACTTACAATATTGAATATCTCAAGTACTTAGTACTTTGTTGGTCCCCCTTTGGCTTTGATAACTGCAGCAAGTCTTCTAGGCACTGAGTGGACAAGATTTTTGAGAGTTTCCATAGGAATTGCCTCCCATGCTTTAGCCACTCCAAATTTTAGATCCAATATGGATTATTTGGAGTCTTCTGGCAAATTAGACTTAAAGACATCCCAAAGATGTTCAATAGGATTTAAGTCTGGGCTTTGAGGAGGCCAATCCAAACAAATAATATGTTTAGAATCCAAATATTTCTTTATAATTTTAGCCTTGTGGACACCAGTGTTATCTTGCATGAAGGTATAATTGGCTGGATCTTGTAGATCCCTTATAAAACAGCAGAGATTCCAATCAAGGATCCTTCTGTAGACAAAAGCATCCACCTTCCCAGTGAGTGGCTGGATCTCTCCTCTTGTATTGGCTGTAAAACAGCCCCAAAACATGGCACCCATATGTTTATTTTTAACAGTACCTTTTAAACAGCAGGACTTGAGAGATTCCCCTGGTCTGCAATAGCAAGTTTTATGTCTCTGAGATCCACTGATAAGCAATTTGGTCTCATCAGACCAAATGACCTTTTCCCAGAAAGATATAGGGTGATTAACATATTGACGAGCAAAGGTGAATCTTTTAACCATATTTTCTGGAGTAATAAAGGGGTTTCTTCTTGCAACATGCCCATATAACCCTTGATCATGTAATCTTCTATGGACATTAGTCTCAGAAACTTCAACTTCTAAGGAGTTTTTGTACATTTCCTTAATTTGCTTGGCTGATAAAAAGCAATTTTGCAAAACCTTTCTAATTACCAGTGGATCATTTCTCTAACTAGTTTTTTTAGGGCAACCTGTTCTGGGACAATTCTTCACTGAGTTGGTTTTTGGTACAGTAGGTAAATTCCTCAGGCAGTTTCAGCACCAATCTTAAGTTTCTTACTTATTTTTCTATAAGATAACCCCATATCTTTTGCTAAAATAACCTGACTGCAAATATATTCAGGTATTTCTCTTGTTTTAGCCATATTTTCTGTTCAAAAGATTCTCTAACCTCAATTCTATTATCTAGGTAAGTTTGGAAAAGAGGCTCTGTTTCATAAGCATTTTATGGGCATAACTCTTATCTATACTAAAAAGCTGTAATAGTGTTGATTTTCAATTTTGTTTTATATTTGTTTCACTTTTATTTATTTTTGCATATTTTTATTTAAGCCTTGTGTAAAATTTTGCGGTGCATCTTTTCATGCTAATTATACTCATTTTCAATTTGTAAAATCTTTCTTTGTATTAAAAAATACTGTTGACCCATTACTTATGCAGGTTACTGTAAAATATAAACCAAATCACTTCAACTGGATATCCACCAGCCTCCATTCTAAACTTGTCATCCCAAAGACATTACCAAAGCACAAGGTTCAACATGAGCCAAAATTCAAATCTGTTTCAACTTGAAAATATCAATCCCATCCATCTTGCCCCAGGATAGTATTAACTACCAGGCTCTACAGCTTGCAAACAGCTGGGACATTATTGATAAGTTATGCCTAGGCACCAGATTTAATATTTTATAACTTTCCTGCACCATTTATCTTCAAATCAAACCAAATGTGTGAAATATAATAAATCCCAAAGCTTCCCATCATCTTTGAGCTAGAGGAAATAATTTCTAGGGAACCCATCACCAAACAAGATTAAAGTTACAACGTCCAAGCTTCCTGCAAATATCTCAAGTGTAACTATCAAACTGAAATACCCATTATGAGTTATAAAGGGGGAGTAGTATCTGCCCAAACCTATAAATACTATCACCCTACATTTATCCCATCTAACCATTATTAGGTTGTATTAGATTTTTTTTGAAAAAAAATCCTCTTACCATAGGAGTGGATCCAACCCCTACATCCCTTCATATTTGATGGCCCTGATCCTTTCCTTTGCCGGAAAGATAATTCAGTTGTATGAAATTATCCACACTATCATTTCCAGTCATACTCAATCCTTGAACATTAGTAGGGTAAAGCCACAGTATATTTAGCTTAAATCCAATCTTCTACCCAATAAAAATATTCTTCTCTTATTCATTTCTTGCTTCCCCTCCACAGGTCACATCATCATCCCTGGTAGCACCTCATTTTTTACCACACCAAGATAAGATTATAAATACAACTGGATTACTCACCATCACACAGTTAATCCACCAGGCCACAGCCATAGACACCTGAAAGTAAACATTCTGAACCTATAACATTGGAAATGATATCCCAACAGGGCACACTATATTTAAATGATATTTCATGTCCAAGGCATGTGCTAAGATCATTCAACACAGCTGCACCCTGAACCTCACTGCTACAGATCCCACATGTGAGCTCACATCTTCCAAGCACATTGGCATCAACAAATTCTTTGATAAGACCAAAGAGAAATCTCTAAAATGGCTTGGCTACGTACTAGCTAGAATTTGCACCAGTTGCACCCCCCATGGATGTGAGTCCAGAAAGCTAGAAAGTATGTCAGGGATCCAGCCTGTGGGGGGTTCTTGAGAAATTGCGGGCGGACGGCCCACAGGTCCTGAGGGAAGGGCCCACCACAAGATAGGAGCTAACTTTACAATATAAGATAACAATTTGCCCAGGAGAGCCCAGGGTTTGCTGGCAGGCATCATTGAATCAATAAGGCCAGTGAGGGTGATTCACATCACCCCAAATATCTGAGTGGAGGTAGATTCATTGGTCACAGCAGATTCCTGAGGGCAGTTGGGCTGCGGGGTAAGAGGCAGTGTCATGGGAACTAGGTAGGTGGGCAAGTAGTTGTACTTGTTGCAGGATAGCAGGGGTGGTATGGTGACTTTGATTCCTTCTCTGTAAACAGTTTCTGTCTCTCTTGTCCTGGCTCTGGGTCGTAGATTAGGATTTCCTCTATGGTACATTCCAGATATGCCAGGTTAGATGGATATTCTGTGAAATGTACCAGGCCAAAGGGAGCTCCTGGTGGACAATATAGTTTGGGCAGTTGGTCCGCGGTTTCTTGGGGCTGGTGAGTGTGAGGTACAAAACCATGGGAGGTAGACTGAAAATGAAATAGAACTAAAATCAAATATGGGATAAGCTGGTTGAGCCAAAGGACCATGTCACTTTATTGCAAGAATGGCAATGGGCAACTTCCTGGCGGCCCAGGGTATAAGTATACCCATCTGCCATGGAGAAACTTTTACAATTTTTTTTGGGCCTGGTGCTACTGTCTACCAGGTTTTTACAGCCCTCAGTGGCATCCATTGCAGGAGTCACTTCATTGGCTGGTTTGAACTGAGAAAAATCAAATTTTCATTTTGGGCCATAGGATTGGTCATCTTTGAGTAGCCCACATTCCACAGGAAGTTTCTTTGCTTCTCCTGCTGCGGTGGCCCAAGTTATTACAGGATCTTTGGCTTGATCTACACTCTCATTGGTTGGCTTAACAGGAAAATTTGACGTGGGGACCTCAATGCAAGTAATTTTAGTTCATCAAGCCTTAGGAGACTCCCTGATGAGAATCCCACTCTGGTTTGAGTCTGAAAAACTGCAGGCAGCCAGGCGGCCTGCAGGGTATCAGAGTTTGAATCTCATAGTTGAGGTTTTCCCATGATCATATTCAACAGGATTTTGTCATTTGTGATAAAGTATCTCTTTAAAGCTTTGGTTGGATGGTTTTCTCATTGAGAGAGCTCTAGGATCAACATCCAGCTTGATCAGTGGGATGGTTTTTGAGAAGATGTTGCTAACAACCTTTCCACTTCAGAATCCCTTCAGGGTATGGCAGACAAACTTAGCAACCCCCTCACAGAAGATAAACAATGCTACATACACCAATGGATTTAAAGGAATCAGAAAGAAATATAAGAAATCAGCACTGGCTGATAATATACACCCAATGGAACCTTTATTACCCTCATAAAACTTTCAACTGCTGCACTCATATGTCCTATAAAAAATCTTCAGGCCAGCACTCATTGCTGAGGCCAAATTCTGCTGAAAAGTGTACCAATATGAAACAGGTGTATAGTTAGGTAATTGTAACAGCAATGATAAAATCAGTAACACTGCCAGTGTAAACTTAACAATGCCAGCAACACCCAAGACTCAGAAAACTTCACGGGTAGAGAGAACAATGGAGACAAGCACCATAACACTGGCAACAATTTTTAACACACATGTCCCAACAGAATAGGGTGGCACAGAGGTTAAAAATGTTAACACTGTCACTTTCCACAACTCTGAACCCATCTTATCTGATATCAAAGACATTGAGATTGAAAAAAGGGTAAAAGAGGACAGAAAACAGGCCTAAGTGCCCCTGTATTCTCTCAGCTTGATAAAAGAAGACATTCCTTGGTAACCATGCTGTTTCATGCATTCCATTTAATTTTCATTTTACTGTTTTTATGATCCTAAAAACAAATATCTCTCACAGATTCTTGTATGCCCATGCCCTTTCACATCCAACACCTGCAAAGATTTTTACTCTGATCTTCAACACATAATGGTCAAAGAAAGGTTTTTTGTATAAAAATAACGCCCTGCAGTCAAATATGAATTCTAATTTTTCAAATGACAGAGTAATATAGTTCCACTTGAGGGCAAAAATTTTCCCTCCAAAGTTGGCTTAAAAGACATGAGAACCAGTAGAAGTGGCTTGGCAAGCCTAATCTGAACCATTTATTTTTATCTTGTATATACTGGGCTTCTAGGGTTAGCCCCAGTGCTTGCTGAGGAATCAAGACACTAATTGCAAATTGTAATGATGTCAGTTTCACCACCCTCAAGGATCAAATAGGAGTATATGGAGACACAGTCTGCTTTCAGGTTGGCAACTCTGATGGCTCAGAGCCTCTAACCACAGGCAGCAACATTTATATCCTGTTATGAATAGGCTCTAGTACCACAATATAATCACAAGTGAGCTGCATCCACTTAAACTCATACAGCTCCTTGATAAATAAATACATATATTCAAGGAGAAAAGCACTAACCTCTCACCTGAGCGTGATACCAATCATGGCATCTAGCTATGCAAATCCATTCCCAGAGCCATTCCAGGAATTTGGTGTGAGGGGAAGGACTTCACCAGTCAATAGAGCAAAGCCCCTGAGTCAAAGCCAGCAAACCCCAAACCAGTGAGAAGAGATGACATCTTAAAGTTTGCTAGACAACCCAAGGCAGAGAGGCAACCCATAAAAGCAATAGAGTTTCCCAAAAAGAAGCAGCCCTTCAGGTAGAGCCAAATGTAAAAGGATATGCTGGGAAGCATAAAAGGAAGATCCATGCGGGATCAATAGAGGTAACCCAACCATAGTTGAACCGTTGCCCCTGATGACCTGAATTATATTTGAGCCATCAATGGTCAAGGGCTTCACTAGAATGCTGTTGAGAGAGAGAAGAACTTTGCTGACCAGGTCCAGCCTCTTGACCTTGTGGGCAAGGGTTAAGAGAGCTGGAAGGGGTGACAAATGGAGCCTTGTGACCATCCAGCAACAGATGTGTTTGCCAAGAGGGACCAGGTGAATCCCAAAATCACAGAAATGAAAACAATTCTACAAGCCCCTAAGCCAAAGTGGTATGTGTGTTAGAGTGAAATGGTATGCAGCATGATTCAAGGAAATATGATGAGGATATGATAAACAGATTGTGAGCTGCTTGACAAGCAGAAGGCCAAATCAGGAGGATGGGTTCAACATCTTGGATCCAATGGTGGTTTAGCAGAAGATGGAGGTCAAAATTGTCAACAAGCAAATGATTTGCAAAGGTAAATTAGAGAAAGAATTGGAAGGCATCGGCATGTAAAGGGCGGGCCAAGTCGTGGTCATGGAGTCAATAGCAACCTTGACCACCACAAAGGCTAGTCTTTTGAGGACAGGGGCAAACAGCCCCAGATATGCCATCATTATGAGATAAACTTTCTTTTATTTTGAGGGAAATTAAGCTACTAGTAACAAGTTTCTAGAGGGGAAATGGGAAAGTCTTAAGGGAGTCCAGGATGGGGCAGGAGGGGATTATGTGGCTTCTGATTATCTGGCAAGAATATTTTCAGCAGTTGTTGGTTCTGCATTGGAATTCAAGTCAATGACATCATAATTTGAAAAAAATTGGCAACCATCAGTATGGGTACTGCCATCCCCAAATAGTGTATAGCGCGTAATTTTCTTGTCATAATTATTTGGGGAAAAATAAAGCAGGTCCAGATTTTCCAGGGCTATTTGGGCAACCCCAGCTTTGACCCATTTTTTGTCTATGACAGCATTTAAGTCATCAATTTCTTTCAGGGGTTTGGCTGCTGTTCTTTGCTGATTACGGGTCTTACAAGGGCACAATATTCCTTCCATTTGATTTTCTACTGTAACATCCCCCTCTTCTCTTTTGACAGGGGGGATGCCACCTGAAGTTACGTTGGCTAGGGCATAATTCTTGTGGGGATCTGGTAACTTCATGGCACAGAGGGGGGTGATCTCTGAGGTGACTTTTGGTTTAGGTGAGGGGCCAGGGGCATCAGGGAATTTGGCGTGATAATCTTCTATCAGTTGGGAGCAATGGCCACATTCCTTGGCAGTGACCCAACTATAGTCTGATTCTGGGAAACCTTTCCATGCTATGAGGTATTGGAGGGGGCCCTTGTGAAATTTGGAACTCACTATGGCTTCAACCTCATACTTGAGGTCTCCATTAACTAATAGGGGTTTGGGATGGGAGGGAACGGGGACAGTATATTGGGTCAGGAGAGATTCGTGGAAGACTGGATAGATAGAGATGGTGGGGGGTAGGTTGAGGTGGTATGCAGCTGGGCCAACCTTCTTAGTAACCTTAAATGGACCAATTCTTTTGGGGCTCAGCTTTTGGCACAGGACCTTGAGGCAGATATTACAGGTGTCTAGCATCACCAGGTCTCCTGGTTGGTAAGATGGGCCTTCTCTTCTCTTATGGTCAGTATATTCCTTGTAAACTCTCACAGAAGACGCCAAAGTAAGCTTCAGCTCTGCCTGGATTTCCTTAATTTGTATTGCCCAGTTGTTTGCTGCCTGGGTAAGGGATGCGGGTCAAGGGCCTACATTGAATGCGGGGTTATAGACATATGATGCATAAAACGGGGAGACTCCTGTTGAGGTGTGGGCTGAGTTATTATATGCAAACTGTGTCAGGGGAAGGAGGTCCTCCCAATTGTCATGGTGTGACGTGGAGTAGCACCTGAGATAAGTCTCCAAGGTTTGGTTCACCCGTTCTGTTTGCCCGTCTGACTGGGGGTGGAAAGCAGTTGAACAACATGGTTGTATCCCTAAGTTTTCCATCAACCCTTTGTAAAACTGGGCTGTGAACTGGGGTCCACAATCACTGATTATCTCTTGGGGAAGACTGTGTAGTGCAAACACATTGTCAATGAAAAGGCAGATGGTGTCAACTGCAGTTACTCTGGTATCACACAGAATGAAGTGTGAAAACTTGGTAAAGCAGTCAACCACTACCATGATAGCGTCATAACCAAAAAGAGAGGGGAGTTGTACAATGAAGACCACAGAGATAGACGTCCAGGGGCTGTTGGCTTCTTGTGGGGGGACTAAGAGGCCTGCTTTAGCTAATCTGCTTGGCTTGGCTCTGCAACATGTGAGGCAGTCCTTGGTTTACCGGGCCACATTTGCTGTGATACCTTTCCAGCTATATGAGCAGCGGATCAACTCTATTGTCTTAGTCTTGCCAGGGTGACCTGCTGCTAAGGAGTCATGATGGGCCTGGATGACTTGCAGTTGCAGAGGACCTTTTGGGACCCACCACAATCCTTGGTGAAGAAGCATGTCTTTGTTCTCTTGGTAGCCTTGTGGGGTGGAACTCCTGTTATCCAAGGCAAGCTTGATCATTTTAGGGTATGATGCGGATAGGGGCTGTGCAAAGAGGATTTGACTGTGGAGGGGTTGTTTTTCCTCACTGAGAAGCAGGTGCTGAGGGTTAAGGAATGGTGGGCCGGGTGAGACTCCTCTGGGGCCGGCTGTCCTTGTGATTTGGGGTTATTTGTGACCAGGGAGGTGTCTTCCAGGATGAGGAGGTCTTTAGTGGTTGCTGGGGTATCTGTAGACATTGTGATTGCCACCAGAACAATGAGGGGTTCTGGATCTCTTTTTACCTGCTCAATGGGGATCATTGTGTGTGTGTTCCACTCACAGACCTCCGAGGGATCTGAGTAAAAGGCTGGGTTCTGGCTTAATGCGGTGGCCAAGTGATTGTTCTTGCCTTTGATGAATTCATAGGAGAACCTAAAGCAGGCTAGTTCAATGGACCAACAAGATTGACATGGTGTGAGGAGGCGTGGTGCTCAATAGTATAGAAGGGCCTTGTGGTTGGTTTGCACTGTCACTTAATGTTTAGCTCCTTGTAAGTGGTGCTACCAGTGAGCCAAAACTTTGACCACCGCCATGAGTTCCTTGTCATAGATCATGTAATTCAGCTCTTCAGGGGTCATCTTTTGGGAGAAGTACCCTACTGGGCGTTCTAAGCCATCACTGCCTTCTTGAAGTAGTGCAGCTGTGATGGCAAAGTTGGAGGAGTCACATGCCAATATGAAGGGGCAATTGTGGTCAGCGTGTTGAAGTACTGGGGTTGAGAGGAATAGAGCCTTTATAGATTCAAAAGTGTTATTGCATTCCTTGTACCATGTGAAAGCCTTCAACAATGACGCTTTGTAGAGGGGAGCTGCTTGCTCTGATAGATGTGGGGTAAACTTTTTCAGGAACGTGCAGGTGCCAAGGAAGCTACAAAGTTCAGTGAGCATACTGGGTGTTTTCCAGTCCCTAATGGCAGCCTCCTTATCCAGCATGGTGGAGTAACTGTCCTTAAGGATAATATTCCCTAAGAAAGACACTGATTCCTGGGAAAAAGCACACTTGCTCAGTTTGATGGTCAGGTCCGCATCCAGGAGCTTCTGAAGGACTTGAGTCAGGTTTACTTTATGGGACTCTTCATCTGGGGAGTAAACCAGGATATTATCTGCATATGCTACTGTGCACGTGCTTATCAACTCTCCCAATGTGGAGTCAATTAAGCACTGGAAGCAATCTGGGGCATTCTTCAACCCAAAGGGCATGACATTGAACTGGAATATACCTCTCCTGTATCAAAAAGCTGTCAGCCACTTTCTCCTTCCTTGATGCGCATCTGATTGAAGGCATTCATGCAGTCTAACTTGGAGATGACTCTAGCTTTCTCAACAAAACTATCTATTTGGGGTTTCAGAGGAGTTGGGTAGGGATCTGGAACTCTCACATTGTTTAAGAGACCATAATCAACACATGGTTGTAGGGATCTGTCAGCTTTCTCCACAAAGAGCAGTGGGGTGCATACCAGAGAGGTTAAGGGGACAATTGACCTTTTTGGGAGCATCTTGTTAATCCAAGAGTCAAGAGCATCTTCTTCTGGTAGGGTGAGGAGGTAGATGGGAGAGTTGATTTTCACCAAGTCAACTGTGAGGCAAAAGAAGAAGTCAAATTGAGTGTGCTTTGGTAGTCTATCAGCCCTAGTAGGGTCAAACAGCAACCTCCAGAATTAACTCATACAGAATGGAACATCCTCCATGTTGACAATTTCAAAAATTGTTTTTACTTTATCTTTTATAATTTTAATTAAAAGCTCAAAATAAAAATCAAACATTGCTTCTATTATCAGTGTCAATTATTTAATCAAGAAAAAAATAATATTTAATATTGAAAATAAGAAAAATATTTTTGAGAATTGTTGACATGGAGGATGTTCCATTCTGTATGAGTTAATTATAGAGGTTGCCGGTCAAACACTTTGGCCAGGTGAGTGATGCATGGGGGTAGGGGTGTGTGTGGTTAAGGATTTTTTATAACTTCACACAGGGCTAAATCAGACTCGGATTGAGTAGTGGTGGCATCCATAAGGGCTAGCAAGAAAGGGTTGCCTGAGCTAGACTTGAGGTGTAGGGAATTTTATATGAGATCTGAGGACACATCATACTTCCTCCACCAGCCAATGCCCAGTATCATGGGGTATACTGGGTTCTTGACCACCATGAGTTTCTCAGTGAATGTGTGGGATCCCACCTTGAACAATAAGGGCTTGGCTGCCTCCAAGGAGCAGAAGGTGGTGGAATTCCCTCCTCTAACCAAACCTCCCAGATATAAGTCCAATGCTAGCCTCTCAGCCAGACTGATGCTCATAAAGTTTACTTTTGCTCCTGTATTCACCAAGGTGTGAACCTCAGGGAGCTTGGGGTGAATGGGAAACCCAACAGAAAGTAATAAGTATCTAGAAAACTCTTTATTGATGAAATCAGGAGATATTAGAGAGGGTGACAAGTCCAAGGAGGGATTTAATCCTGGAGGGTCAGCGTCAAAGATGACCTTGGGGTCCTCTATGCGGGAGGTGGGCAAAAGACTCAGCACACCCAGGATATTTGACAACGTGAAACTTCTTGGCAGAACTGGGTAATCACGGTTAACCTGCACAGTGGGGTTACTAGGTAAAGGGGAGCTAAATTGATAATCAAAGAGTGAACCATCTGAAAAATAATTAAGGGGCTCACCATGTCCCCCAATTGTCATAAGATACTGACATTTGGGGGAAGACAAATTTTGCAGTGATGCACACTGAACAAGATCAGTGCTATCTAGGGGGGACATATTCTTTGCATGGCTAAAGGCGTGGTCAGTATCCAGTATACATAACATATTTAAGGTATAACTAGGCTTAGTAGAGTCTGTGATTTTTTTAGCTCATATCTAGTGGTTTTCTCAGGAGTAGATGTATGCAATGACCCATTGTTTGTGGTTAGATTCAGTTTCTTCAAACTTGAGTTTGAAGACAAAAGGTGGTTTGACACCAATATTTTGGAATTATTGCTACCAATTGACAACAACAGGATGGGTGTAGTTTGACATTCCTTTTTGCTTTCAACGCTTTGAGCATCCAGCGTTGATTTTAAAGTAAAGTTTCAAAGTCAAGCAATGATATACTGAAGCAAGGTAGTTGGCTCCAACCATGGAGGTAAGTCTGAACTATTAGTATCTAATGCAACCTTTAGGGCGGCTAATTTAGCAGATTTGGAGAGTTTGAACTCAGATGCAGCTGCTTGGAAGTGGGTTAAAAACTCAATAAGTGGCTGATTTCCCTGACAAAGACAAGAAAAGAAATGTAAGATGACCAGGGCACCTGAGGGGGCGCAGTTGCGTCTAGTGCTTTGGCTAAAGGGGAGACATCATCAAAAAGCGCTGGGTGTTTTGAAAGTGTGTCAAGCAACCAACAAGATTCAGGAACTGAGAGTTGGCAAAGTGCATTGGCAATGAAATTTAACAATGCCTTGGAGGAGTTTGTAAGAGTAAATGTGGGGCCACCAAAGGCCCAGGAAATGGCACGGGTAAATTCAGCTGGGGGCCAAAATGGAAGTGTGAAAAAGGTAAGAAGGCCAGTCAAGGCTCAGGATGCTTCTCAATATTTGGTAGCTAGCAGAAACAATTTGCATTCCCCATTTCACCATAATCCACAGCATGACCCCAGTACTGAAACTAGTAGCTATCATGAACCAAATGGTGGTGGAGGGATAGGAAAAAACTTCTGACGCTACTTGGGCCAACCAAAAATAAATGATTAAAGAAAATTGCAAAAATAGGCTTCTAGATAATGTTAGAGTGAAATGGTATGCAGCATGATTCAAGGAAATACAATAACGATATAATAAACAGATTGTGAGTTGCTTGACAAGCAGGAGGCCAAATTGGGAGGATGGGTTCAACATCTTAGATCCAATGGTGGTGTAGTAGAAGATGGAGGTCAAAATTGTCAACAAGCAAATGATTTGCAAGGGGAAATTAGAGAAAGAATTGGAAGGCATCAGCATGTAAAGAGCGGGCCAAGTTGCAGTCATGGAGTCAACGGCAACCTTGACTGCCACAAAGGCTAGTCTTTGAGGACAGGGGCAAACAGCCCCAGATATGCCATCATTTTGAGATAAACTTTCTTTTATTTTGAGGGAAATTAAGCTACTAGAAACAAGTTTCTAGAGGGGAAATGGGAAAGTCTTAAGGGAGTTCAGGATGGGGCAGGAGGGGAATCTGTGGCTTCTGATTGGCTGGCAAGAATATTTTCAGCAGTTGGTGGTCCTGCATTGGAATTCAAGTCAATGTCATCATAATTTGAAAAATTCTGGCAACCATCAGGATGGGAGCTGCCACCCCCAAATAGTGTATAGCGCGTAATTTTCTTGTCATAGTTATTTGGGAAAAAATAAAGCAGATCCAGATTTTTGAGGGCTATTTGGGTGACCCCAGCCTTGACCCATTTTTTTGTCTATTACGGCATTTAAGTTGTCAATTTCTTTCAGGGGTTTGGCTGCAGTTCTTTGCTGATTACGGGTCTTACAAGGGTGCACTATTCCTTCCATTTGATTTTCTACTGTAACAATGTGAGCCCAAGAAAAATTTATAATGGTCAGTAAAATTGCATTAGGCAGTACCAAAAACTGAAATAAATTTAATTTCAGCATTTCTTCAAAAGCTAGAGAGAATTATCTTCCCTGATAAAATTTTAATCTTCCAAAATTTAAATAATGAAAAATGTTGTGAGAAACTTAATAGGAGATGTAGTTTTTTTACTAATATTGCTTTAATGAGCTTTTTAGAAAATCAAGATAGCTCCATAAGATCTATCATGGTAGGTTATATGGTGAGGAAATTATGAAAGTCTATGATGAATTTGGGGAAGGTGTTAAAGGGAGAAAATTGGTTATCCAACAGGGATTTTTTTGGGATCCAACTTTGTGTGTTGGATTTGTTACAAGGATAATTGAGCAATGCAGTTAGAAGCTCAGCATATCTGCTGTCTGAAATTAAGGGGAAGTCATTCACATCTATGAGTTTCTCCTCCTTGAAAAACTATTGTTATTTTAGACATCACCAGTCTCTATTAGAGCCCTGTTATAATGCTCATAGAACCCAGTGAGCAGGAGTGACAGGAATTTTGGTCTTGGTTGGGGTTTCCTGAACTGATGAGAGTATGGTGCCCCTGTAGTGAGCACCACTTGCCACACTTTGGGTTACAGAACAACTCATTTATTTGTCATTCTTGGGGCACAGGACACTCATAATCTGTACTATCATATGTGAGAATACAGCTAGTGCTATATCAGAAAAAGTTAAGTATGAGCAATAAATTTACTTTTAGTAATGTCTTCTGGTCATGCAGATTAACTTTTTTTGAGAATGCAAGAATTCTTTATATTTTTCAATGTTCTTATTTCATACCCTTCTAGCAAGTTGTTTTTCAGGTTACTAGAAATATCTTCTGTGATATTTTAGCACACTTAATTTTGGGTTATCTATGTTCTTTGTTTGAATCTAACCATGTCAGTGGTTATGATTTGATAATCTTCACCCAGCACAGGTAACCCTTGCTGGCTTGATGCAGTGACATAATCAGGATCATTATTTTCTTCTTGCTGCATGCTTGATATTGCTGCTTATTAATATGGTTTAATTTAGGAGTTTGAAAATTTGATGATTTGTACCAGGCCCCATGACAGGGCCTGGTGCTAAATTAGAGTGGTACCTTGAGATTTTTCTAAGTGGAGCGGCAGTGATTTGAAATAGTGGCTTTGCCTCAGCATAATTCAAATCACTACTGTTTATATATTTTATAAATTTTGGGGTACAATTTTTTAGAACACTGATATTAGTTGTTTATTCCCCAAACTCCATCATAATTATTTCATGCTTAGTCAACAATTCCACCACCAAACTTTCTACTATCTGATATAAAAGTAAGCACTATAGTTAAAAATTAGAATAATGCCTAAATCAGGATTCTTAACACTTTTACAGAAAAATACATAACATAAAGTCTTGTTGTACTAGTTGATAAGGAGCGCCTTTTGGGGAAGCTTTGAATATAGAGTTAAGAAGAAGAGAAAAATATTTTATTGGATAATACATTAGACTTATATAGCTTTAGCTGTGGCAGAGATTTTAGTTAGATTGAACCTAGGGGTTGGTCATGTGCAGGATGGGTTCAAGTTGCTGGATACTTGAACAGTCATGTGATATTGGTTTGTTGCCATTTCTGGCATGTCAAACGGTATATTGGAAGGGCACCAAATCAGGCAATGACAGGATGTTAAGTGGGTTGGAGGTAGCCAGAATACTTGTACATTCAGATCCAAGACACCCCCCTTAGGGGGTTAATCTGGTACATCAGGAGGGGGCTTTGTCTTGACGGCTGCTGCCTGATGTTCCTGGAGTTGTTTGCTAGTTGGTACCAACCAAGTTGAGTGTTCTCTTTTGCTAAGGCAGAGGTGGGATCTGTGGTACTTCTTGGTGATGGGCTCTTTGGCGCCCTGGAACTTAACCAGGTAGGTGTTCCTGTCTGGTTGGTATTTGATGATTATTCCTGGTCCCCAGTGTACTGAGTCTAGTTTCTTTATGTTGTCAGCTAGAGTCCAGATGGGGGAGTCAATGGGAAGTGGTTCCTTTATGGAGGTTACCTTTTGTGTTTTGAGCCTCTTTATTTCTGCTATTTTAGCTTTGAGGCGGATGTGTTGTAGATTTGGTGCTTGTTCTACTGCCGGGGATTTCCCCAGGGGAATCTTTATGTATGGCTGTTTGTTACGGGTAATTATTTCTGGTTTGCATCCGTAGGTTAGCTCAAACAGTGAATAGCCTGTCCCTTGGTTGGTGCAGACTCAGGATACTAGTAATGTATGTCTCATGTATAGTGGCCATGTGTCTTTGGCTTTGCCATCCATTATTTTCTCTGGGGTTCTGATAAGATTACCGTTTAGGCGTTCAACTCTGCTGTTGGCCTGTGGCCTGTAGGGCGGGGTTGTGAAATGTTTAATGTTTTTAGATTTTAAGTTATTGTTTACTATGTGACCTGATAACTTTGTTGCTCCATCAGTTATGATGTAGTCTGGAGTACCGTAGTCAGCTATAATTGCTTTGTTAATGAATTGATTTATTATTTCTTCTTTGTGATCCTTTGTTGTCCAACAGATAGGCCAGCATGTGGCAAATTCAATGGCTACAATTAGGAAATGTTGCTTTGTCTTTGTTTCTGGGAAGGGGTATTTCCCTTTAGTTTTATACTCAGTATTGTATGGGTTTGGCCATTCAGGGTCCAGGTGGTCAGGATGATCCTCTCTTGGCTGACATAGTCTATAGAGAGCATCAGCCATGACCAGCTCTGCCCCTTTTTGTATTGGATGTCCAAATTAAGCTGCTCCAGTAGGGACATCCATTTAGCTTGTTGCCGTGTAAGTGCGTTCTGAGTTTTAAAATAGATTAAGGATTTATGGTCAGTTAGTACTTGGTTGTTTAAGTGTCTTTCTAGGTAACATCTCCATTTCTTGCATGTGTGATATATTGCTAGCAATTCCTTGTCGTATATTGGGTATCTCTGCTCAGTGTTGGTCAGTTTTCTGCTTTCATAACATACTGGCAGGAAGTCTTGCTGCCCTGGCTGGCGGATGCGCAGGACTGCTCCAATAGCAGTGTCACTGGCATCTGACTCAAGCTCATAGCACCCGTTGTTATTAGGGTATTGCAATATTGGTGCTTGGATCAAGGCTTATTTTAATAATCAGAAATTCTTGTCACATTCTGGTGTCCAGATGAATTTCTTTTTGGCATTACCTTTGATTAGGTCATTGATTAGTGTGGTGAGCTTTCTGCAGTCTTTGATATATTTCCTTAAGTAAGCTATCATTCCAAGAAAGCATCTGTTGCAACTTCAGCTGTTGGGTGGTTGATATCTGTTTTACTTAACTTGAATACAACCTTAGTTGTTATTAAAGACTAAGCTAAGATAAGTTCTTTAGCCTAATGTGTATAATAAGTTATAAGTTATGTAAATCAATCTTTATTTAATAAGTCAAGGAGAGATTTATATAGTAAGGAAGGGATTAATGAGAGCCGCAGAGTGCCAGGATCCTCTATCTACAGCCCAGTTTCCTCTATTACTTAGCACACTATTAACCTAATGATCAGATGATTATTATTTAATATGGACTTGGAGTGCAACTTAATATCAGTTGGACTAATTATCATCCAGAACAAGAGTACCATTGTACTCTAGTTCACCGAGCTTAATGGATCAATATGTGATTACAGTGACAGCTAGTTTACAACCAATCACTTCACAGCAACATCTTACTTGTTTAACAAGGGGGGTGTTGCATGTTGTTTATGGATTTTATTTTATCTGGGTCTGCTTTGATGCCACCTTCAGAGACAATGTGGCCCAAGAACAAGAGTTCCTTTTACATAAATTGGCACTTGATAGGCTTTGCATAGAGTTTGTGCTTTGCAAGTCAATTGAGTGTCTTGCAGACATGCGTGAGGTGTTCCTCTTTTGTTTTTGAGAATATGATATTGTCAAGGTAGCATAATGTATTTGAGAGACCATTTAGTGCTTGGTTCATCATGGTAACAAACGTTGTGGGAGTGTTGGTCATCCCAAAGTTCATTACTCTACATTCAAAGGATCCAAATTGTGTTTGGAACGCAGTTTTTGGTATGTCCTTTTCCTTTACTTCAACTTGGTTGTACCCTGAGGTGAGGTCAATTTTGGAGAAAAATTTGGCACCTGAGAGTCTTGCAAACAGATCCTCTATAAGTGGGAGAGGGTATTTATTCTTTACTGTGCTTGCATTGAGAGCTCTATAGTCAGTTACTAGACGTAGAGTGCCTTCCTTTTTCTTTACAAAGAATACTGCTGCCCCCCATGGGGATTCAGACGGGCGGATGAATTCTTTAGCCAAGTTGTCCTCAATGTGTGTTTTAAGGTTTGTGTCTCCATGGGAGAGAGTCTGTAGAGGGGTGCAGGTTTGGGTTTGGCTTTGCATAAGTTGATGTCATGCTTGACCTCCTGTTTGGGGGGGGGGGTAGCTCAGTGATTCCTTCTTTGAATACATGAGTGTATTCATTTAGGAGTGCCGCAAGTTCTGGGCATTGGATCTTGGTTGTTTGTATATTATTGAATTTGGTGTATCTCATTATGTGGAGGGTATTATTTTTGGTCAGAGTTTTTAAGTTGTCTTGGTTTATGACCTGGAAAAATACTGTGTCTCTTAGGATAAGGTTGTTGGGTTCTTTGAGGATATGAAAATTTACTCTGTTGCATTTGATGGTCATGGTTTTTGTTTTCCAACATATGCTGGGGTTCACTTGGGTGAACCAGTCTATGTCTGCTATAATGTTGTAGTTTATGTTATTCATGACAAGTCCTTTGATGGACATTTGAATGCCTTGGAGGTCAATTCTGAAGGGAGTTGTTTTGCCTTTGAGTAGAACTTTGACTTGTCTGCCATTCTGGCATATTTGAAGTTGGATTTGACAACTGGTATCTTGTATTTGGTTAAAAATGCTTTGCTAACCATGGTGTGTTGTGCACCAGAGTCAAATAATATTTTTTGTGTATGAGATTTATAAGTGCATGAATAGACAAGAAGTTGTGAGCAATCTCTAATTTTTACATTCATAAAAATGGAAGATTGCGGGACACATGGGATGCGAGCAGCAAAGTTTGTGCCTTGGTACACTTTCTTGTCATTTTGGGGGATACAAGGGGCACTTATGCCTGTTCCCCCTCCTCTTTTCCTTGTTACTATGTCTTGAGACCTTTGAGCTCAGAGAATGTGGGATCATATTCATAACAGGTTGCTGTTTCAGCATTGTTAACTTTGGCAGTGTCCTCTTTCTTGGGACAGGAGCAGTTTGTGCTTTGGCTGTGATTGCCATTGTTGCAATTGGAGTTGCCATTGCTATGATTGGTGTTTTGGCGCTTGTTGCCATTGGAGTTTTCTCTACCATTGCTGCTTGAGGAGCAATTGCCATTGCCTGCAGCATATTCCATTTTTGTGTGTTTTTCTGTGCGCTTGGCTTCTGCAATGAGTGCAGGCATAAAGGTATTGGCCTCTGGACAGATGAGGGCAGCAAAAAAGTATTTCATTCTGTTGATGAATGAGGCTCTGGTGGGTAAATTGTAGCTTATGCTGGGTTTTAGATTTTGCAGCATATCTCTTCAAATTCATTGGCATAAGCTGTGATAGTGGTCTTGTGAGGAAGATTGCTTAGCTGTATTGTAATGGCTTGGAGGGATTCAATGATGTGGATGATGTGAGTGATATTGGATTTGAACTCTTCCCAGTTGTCAAGCTGTTTGTCAGTTTGTGAGCCAAACCAGGTGGCAAACCAGTTAGCTGCAGCCTTAAACAGGCGCTTGCTGGCTTCCTGGATTCATTTTTTGTGGGGGATGCGGCTGGCGCAGAGTTTAGCGGTTGAGTGGTCTAGCTAGTTGATGACGTTTTCTTTGTTTTTTACCAAAGAACTTGTTGATACCAATGTACTTGGTGTTGGTAAATTCCCCTGTGATAGTTAGTTGTGTGTTTGTTTGTGGTTGGAGAGAGCAACTGTATTGAATTATCTTGGTGCATGCTTTGGGCATGACCAGTCCTTCAAATATGGTGCATCCACTAGGCATATTTTCATCAATGTTGTGGGTGCAAAAGTAAACTTTTGAGGTATCCTGGGATGTGGCCTGGTTGAGTATGTGAGCAAAGGTGGGCAGGACTGTTCAGTCATTTTCTCTTTCATGGGCGTGGTCAAAAACTGTAGCTGCTACCAGTGATAAGGAGCGCCTTTTGGGGAAGCTTTAAATATAGAGTTAAGAAGAGAATTATATTGTATTGGATAATACTTTAGACTTATATAGCTTTATCTGTGGCAGAGACTTTAGTTGGATTGAACTTAGGGATTAATCATGTGCAGGATGGGTTCAAGTTGCTGGTGTAAGGGATTCCATCCCTAACATAAATTGGAAACCAGACTTGTATTGTTTTAAAATAATTGAAAAACCAGATGTTGCATTTTTAAATGATAAATCATAAGCCAAGGTTGAAACCAAATCCATTAATGTAATCAATTCAAAAACACTTTTGAAATTTATAAATGAAGATGTTATAATCAATTCTGAATACAAAATCAAAAACAAGTGTGAAAACACAGAGCAATACATAAATTCTACTTTAAATTTGGTTTCAAAAGCCTGGAAGAAGGATAACAACAACAGGAACTTTGATTCAGCATATAAAATTTACTCTGATCACCAGACATCAGCTAATCAAATCAAAATTAAATGCAGAAAACATCCAAATCAGAAATTGAGGGACTCAAGAGACAAATAAGAACCATCAATCCAACCAAGTCAGAGAAATACTGCACATCCATCCCCTGAAACCATCCACAGCTATAGTGAAGTAGAATACTGAAATACAATATCCCAACCTGCCTCTTCTTTCATTGCAGGATGCAGTCCTGCAAGGCAATACTTCTCAAATCACTCTTACAGATCCACCTGGTAACCACAATGTTCCCTTCCTCACTTGAAGTCAGTATTTAAACTGACAAATTCTTCCCTTCCAAATTGCTCCAACAATTTCTTCTATTGCTATCAATCAATAAATCTATATTTTCAATTCTAAACACTTGATTAGTAGATTCTAAAGGTTCCCCCCCCAACAGCATTAAGTTCATCTTCCTTGTATGGAATTTTTGTGTGTTAATCAGTTATGAGCAAGAAAATGTTAACTTTGAAACCCCCGAACCAACTCCTACTGACAAATCAGAAGACTCAATTTGGTATTGTTTTGGTCCGCGTCAACGACATGTCCCTTACATTAAAACAGCATGATTCCCATCTATCATCCACTCCAAGGCCCCCTGGTTGGTCTTGGGGTACACCAGTGTCTATTATCTCCTCAACCACTTCACTCCCTTCTTGGGAAAATTCTGCCTATTTGGTCATCTTCTACACATGTTAATGATAGAGATTCCAGTAGGTTCCACTCTGGTCAAATTCAACTTGGGAGCTCTACTCTATTCAATTGTAGAAAGACTTCCCAATGAGTGGATCCCTGACAGTTTGTTGGAGCCCCTACTGAACCACCTTATGGGTGGTCCAGATCAACATTTTACCTATGAATATATCTTCTATGTTGCCCTCATCAAATTTCTTGCCCTCATAATTATTACCATTACCATAAGCTTCACCTTATATAAGATTCTGTCTCTCTTTTTAAAACCAACTACCTCAGAAACAATTGTCTCCAGAACCAGCAACCAAGTCCAAACAGTAGTCCTGAACACCCTATCTGTCGTTGCCCCAGGAGATAATGAAGGAAACAAGATTTTAATGCTCCTGGCCTTCTCCAAGTCCCTGTTTGAAACCTCACTGGAAAAATTCACTACTGATGCACAAAAGTGCACCATGTGGCAGAAAAGCTTACTGGTAAGTCTCGCCTTTGATATGCCAAAGCAACCCTCCAAGGAGAGGATCTCCTCAACAACTATGACCAGTTTTGCAACGCCCTCTTAGCTACAGTATCCCCTGCTCCAAACCATGAACAGTTAAGAGACCAAATCTCTGCTCTCTATCAATGAAGAATGTCAGCCCAAGATTACGCCAAAGAATTCATCTGGCTCAAGAATGCTATTGGGATGAGCAACAACAAAGCCTGCTACCTGTTCCATAAAAAACTCTCCTTTGAACTGAAAAAATTCCTTGCCCATCATGAGTTGTCAACAGAATTTGACTCCATGGTCAAGGAAGTAATCAAGTGGTCTACCAAGGTGAAGCAGCTCCCATCTTGGGCCAAACCCCAGAATCCTGCTCCCTCTCCTGCAATTGTTATTAAGGAAAACAGAACTCTCCCCTCTAAGGTCCAAGGAGAAATGCCCAAAGGACTGATCCCCAAGGAAGGTGGGGGATACCAACTCTTGACAGAGGAAAAACTACGTTGAACCCAACTTGGACTCTGTATATATTGTGGGAAAGTGGGACATTCAGCCAAGGATTGCCAAGCCTTGGCCAAGGTACAATCTCCTATTGCTCTTCTAGCCAGTTCTTCAAATAAAGAACCCTCTCAATCTTATGCCCTATTACCAGTCAAGCTAGGTTCTACTAAAACCTTACAGGAAGTAAAAGCCTTATTGGACACAGGCGCCATGGGAAACTTCATAAGTAGCTCCTTGGCCCAACAATTAGGACTCCAGGAAGGACCTTCCGCTTGGGTGACCCTTGCCAACAAGTCACACACCAAAGTAACTAGAATTGAGGGGAACCTAGGGATCAAGGTAGGAAGTAACCACTTTGACATCAGGGTGCCCTCCTTGTCAAATTTGGCTTTTCCATTGATTCTGAGTTTCCCTTGGGAAAAAACCGCCAAGGCTGTATAAATCTGGACTCAATGACACTCTCCACTCAGAAAAAAGGGGTTACTTCTTTTATTCCCTTCAACCAAACAGGACAAAAAGGAATCTTGACTCCAGAAGACACCATCAACGTCCTTGCCACCTTGAAGGAGATGTCCCAAGCCCAGATCCCTCCAGAGCTTCAAGACCTGGCAGAAGCTTTTAGTGAATCCTCCTGTTCCCAACTACTCAGTTGCAGAGAGTTGGACTTATGTATCAATTTAGTACCAGGATCAGTACCCACTTGGGGTAAGCTCTATCCAGTCAACTGAGCCCAGAGTTTAGCCATGAAAACATACCTAGATGAGAATGTAGCAAAAGGATTCATGTGCCGTTTAAACCCCCTGCTCTTCTCCTGTGTTCTTTGTGGGAAAATCAGATGGATCCCTAAGACCTGTGGTGGATTACTCAAATCTCAACAGCATCACAATCAAGAATCAAACCCCTATTCCCTCCGCTGAAACCCTTACCAATCAACTAACAGGGACAAAAGTTTTCTCCAAACTTGACCTTTGGAACGCCTACAATCAAATTTGTATAGCAGAAGGCCATGAATGGAAGACTTCTGTGAGAACCCTGTTTGGATTATATGAATACCTGGTAATTCCCTTTGGTCTAAGTAACGCTCCGGCAGCCTTCCAGGGGCTCATGAATGAAATCTTCTTCCCTTTTCTGGATACTTGCGCAGTAGTATACCTGGACAATATCCTCATCTACTCTAAGGACCATGACTCTCACCTCATCCATCTTTGAGAAGACCTCCAGGCCTTAATAAAAGCTCGCTTGTTCTGTAAACTGGAAAAATGTGAATTCTACAAGAAAGAAATTGAGTTCCTGGGGTACAATATCTTGGAAGGGGGCTTTGCTGTTGCCCCGTCCAAGGTCCAAGCTGTGGCAGATTATCCTGTCCCTACCTCCTGCACCAAGCTTTGTGGGTTCCTGGGACTAGCTAATTTCTGTTGTAAATTCATCAAAGATTTCTCAGCTATTGCCTTATCTCTCACACAACTCACCTCAGACAAAGTACCCTTCATATGGAATCCTGAAGCCCAGTCTGCCCTCAATGCCTTGAAACATGACTTCTCTTCTGCCCCTGTCCTCCTACGCCTGGACCCAGAGCGTCAATTTTTTCTGGATACAGATGCCTCGGACTTTGCGCTGGGGGCGGTGTTGCTCCAGCTTGGGGAGGATGGAGAACTTCACCCTGTTGTGTTTTACTCCTACAAGCTCCCGGACAGGGAGCACAATTATCATGTCTACAAAAAGGAATTATATGCCATAGTACACGCCTTGGACCACTGGAGAAGATATCTACAGGGAAGTAAATACCCAGTCCAAATTTGCACAGACCATAAAAACCTCCTATAATTCACAGGAAAATGCAAGGTTTGCCCCCATTTAGCCTGATGGGCTATTGACCTAATGACATACAACTTCTAAATTGAATACACTCCAGGTAAGAAGAATATTGTCCCTGACGCCATTAGCTGCAGAGAAGACCTTGACGTCCCTGATACCTCCTACCACGTACACAACATCCAACAAGAGTTGGAACCTTCTCAATTCCTGAACCTCATTGCTACTGCTTCCTTGTACATTAACCTGGATAAAGAGATCCAAGAGGAACAACTTCTGAGCCCTCCAACTAGTACCGACAATTTGGAAATAAGAAACAACATCTGGTTCCATGATAACTCCCTGTTTGTTCCCCAAGGTCCTCTTATAAATTGGATTATCCAAATCTTCCATGACACTCCTTTATAAGGCCATGGGGGTATTACTAAAACCCTCAAAAGGATTTCCCAACAATAATGGTGGCCCTCAATGAAGAAGTTGGTGGGAAGCTACATAATCAAGTTCCTTGAGTGCTATCAGAAAAAAACCTCCTGACAAAAGCCTCAAGAACTCCTGCAACCTCTACTAATCCCTCCCTGACCGTGGTCTTCCATATCAATGGACTTCATTATTGAACTACCCAAGATTCAGGGAAATACAGGAATCCTAGTGGTGGTGGACTGCCTAACCAAGTATAGTATCTTTGTCCCCTTCTCCACAGCTTCCATAGAAGAGACTGCCCAGATGCTCCTCAAGAACATTTTTGCCTATCATGGAATTCTGAATGACATTGTCTCTGAACAAGGAACCCAGTTTACCTCCAAGTTTTGATCTAGCCTGATGAAAGGGTTGGGAGTCAAGACCAACCTCTCCACTTCATTCCACCCCCAAACTGATGGACAGACAGAAAGAGTTAATCAGGTATTGGAGGCTTATTTACAAAACTATGTCAATGCCCAACAGAATAACTGGTCTGAGCTCCTACCAGTAGCTCAATTAGCCTATAACACCAGTCATCACATATCCATTGGGATGTCCCCCTTTAAGGCAAACTATGGATATGACCCAGAAGAAATTCCTTCTCAAGCAGAGACAACCCCAGTCCCACAGGTCAACAAGCATCTAAATGACCTCTCCACTATTCAAGCCAAACTTAAGGAAACACTAAATAAATCCATTCAGTCATATAAGAAGTTTGCTGACAGACACCGCAGAGAGCCTGACAAATACTCCCCCGGATCCCTGGTGCTCCTAGATGCTTGCAATCTACACATCAAATGGCCATGTCAAAAATTGGGACCCAAGAAGATATGGCCCTTGGAAGTAATACAAAAGATTCCCCCCTGACATACCAAGTCTGCCTGCCAGAAGGATCCACAGCCCATGACATCTTCCATGTCAGCCTTCTCAGTTGCTACCATGAATCCCCAGAAAATCTTTCTCAGGCCAAATGGAACCCCCCCTCTGGTAATGAATCATCTTCCTGAATGGGAGAAGGAAGAAATCATTGATGACAAAATGATTTTTAACAAAACCCACTACTTGATCAAATGGGTAGGATATGGTATGGAATCAAACAGCTGGGAGCTCCTTGACAACCTGACCAACTTCCAGGACCTAGTTAACCATTACTATCAAGCAAGAGGAGGAGATGGGGCCTTAGGGGGAGGCTAGTGTAAGGGATTCCATACCTAACACAAATTTGAAACCAGACTTGAATTGTTTTAAAATAATTGAAACCCCAGAAGTTGCATTTTAAATGCTAAATCAGAAGCCAAGGTCAAAACTGAATCCATTAATGTAATCAATTTGAAAACACTTTCAAAATTGATAAATGAAGGTGTTATAATCAATTCCCAATGTGAAATCAAAAACAAGTGTGAAAGCACAGAGCGACACATAAATTCTACTTTAAATTTGGTTTTAAAAGCCTGGAAGAAGGATAACAACAACAGGAACTTTGATTCAGCATTAAAATTTACTCTGATCACCAGACATCAGCCAATCGAATCAAAATTAAATACAGAAAACATTCAAATCAGAAATTGAGGGACCCAAGAGACAAATAAAAACCATCAATCCAATCAAGCCAGAGAAATACTGCACATCCATCCCCTGAAACCATCCACAGCTATAGTGAAGTAGAATACTGAAATACAATATCCCAACCTGCTTCTTCTTTCATTGCAGGCTGCAGTCCTGCAAGGCAATACTTCTCAAATCACTCTTACAGATCCACCTGGTAACCACAATTTTCCCTTCCTCACTTGAAGTCAGTATTTAAACTGACAAATTCTTCCCTTCCAAATTGCTCTAACAATTTCTTCTATTGCTATCAATCAATAAATCTATATTTTCAATTCTAAACACTTGATTAGTAGATTCTAAAGGTTCCCCCCCAACAGCATTAAGTTCATCTTCCTTGTATGGAATTTTTGTGTGTTAATCAGTTATGGGCAAGAAAATGTTAACTTTGAAACCCCCAAACCAACTCCTACTGACAAATCAGAAGACTCAATTTGGTATTGTTTTGGTCCGCGTCAACGACATGTCCCTTATGTTAAAACAGCTTGATTCCCATCTATCATCCACCCTAAGGCCCCCTGGTTGGTCTTGGGGTACACCAGTGTCTATTATCTCCTCAACCACTTCACTCCCGTCTTGGGAAAATTCTGCCTATTTGGTCATCTTCTACACATGTTAATGATAGAGATTCCAGTAGGTTTCACTATGGTCAAATTCAACTTGGGAGCTCTACTTCATTCAATTGTAGAAAGACTTCCCAATGAGTGAATCCCTGACAGCTGGACACTTGTACAGTCATGTGATATTGGTTTGTTGCCATTTCTGGCATGTCAAACGGTTATTGGTGTCAGGAATTCACTCATTGGGAAGTCTCTCTCCAATCAAATGAAGGAGAGCCCCCAAGTAGAATTTGACTAGAGTGGACCCTACTGGAATTCCTATCATTAACATGTGTAGAAGATGACCAAATAGGCAGAAGCTTCTCAAGAAGGGAGTGAAGTGGTTGAGGAGATAATAGACACTGTTGTACCCCAAGACCAACCAGGGGGCCTTGGGGTGGATGATAGGTGGGAATCGAGCTGTTTCTACGTAAGGGGCATAGCAGCAACATGGTCTGAAACAATACCAAATTGAGTCTTCTGATTTGTCCATAGGAGTTGGTTTGGGGGTTTCAAAGTTCGCATTGGCTTGCCCATAACTAATTAACACATAAAAAGTCCATACAAGGAAGATGAATTCCATGCTGTTGAAGGGGGAACCTTTAGAATCTACTAATCAAGTGTTTAGAGGTTGAAAATATAGATTTATTGGTTGATAGGAATAAGAGAAAATTGTTGGAGCAATTTGGAAGGGAAGAGTTTGTCAGTTTAAATACTGACTTCAAGTGAGGAAGGGAACATTGGGGTTACCAGGTGGATCTGCAAGAGTGATTTGAGAAGTATTGCCTTGCAGGACTGCAGCCTGCAATGAAAGAAGAGGCAGGTTGGGATATTTCATTGCAGTATTGTACCTCACTATGGTTGGGGATGGTATCTGGGGTTGGATGTGAAGTATTTCTTTGGCTTGATTGGTTTGCTGGGTTTGATTGGCTTCCTAGGTCCCTGAATGTCTGGTTTGGACAGTTTTTGCATTTAAATTTAGATTGATTGGCTGTTTTGTAATTATCAGAGCCAATATTATATGCTGAATTGTTATTCTTGTCATTGTAATTGTTGTCCAAAGCCTTAAAATCTGAATTTGAAGTAGAATTTATATGTCATTCTTGGTTTTTACGCTCTCTTTTGTTATAGTGTTTGTTTTTGATTAAAACACATTTATCAATTTCAAATGTGTTTTCAAAACGATTGAATTAATTGTTTTCTTACTATCCTTAGTTTTTAAATTTGCATTTAAAAATGCTGTTTCTGGTTCTTGAATTTCACCCAGAGTCCTTAAGTTTGGTTTCTATTTGTGTAAGGTATGGAATCCCTTACAATTGGAAGGGCATCAAATAGGGCGATGACTGGATGTTAAGTGGGTTGGCAGTAGCCAGAATACTTGTACATCCAGATCCTCGACATAGGTATGTATTGTTTATTTGAATCCTAATTTAGTACTGTAAATTCAGAACCTAGAGGTAAAAATGTGGGATTGCCAAATTATTTTGTGTGAACTCACTAACCTAATGGAGTAATTTTCATCCCAGAACAACTTACTTTTTATATAAAAGGATTAAAAATATCCCAGTAAGTTGGTGAGTTCACGCAAAAGAAATTGGCAATCCACATTTTTACCTTCAGGTTCTGAATCTACAGTATTAATCCCATCAATTTTATATTGGTTTAATTAGGTATTAAAAAATAAACATACCTATTTTAACATTTTCAACTTAAATCTATTATTAATAATCAAAATAACTTCAAATTTGATCTGTCACTTAAAGGCTTTTGTGATTCGCTTTTGATAAATTATATACATCACTGTTTTTGAGTCTTAGTCAGATTGAAGCCGATGATAAACATTTACTTTTTTATTTAGTGAGTTCTAAACTTAAGAAATATATTCGGCTTTTATCAAGCATACAAGAACTACTTTGATATTTAGGTTAACCATAATTTTAGATTATACATGCTGAAAAAAAAATAATCAAAATTGATAGCCATTTCTTATCTAAAATGATGTTTACCCTTTTCTGAATTCGATCTATAATTTTGATTTCTTAAGCCAAGTTAGTGAATTAAAATTCGAGAAAACCGTTGGACATTGTATGGGCAACTCGAAATTGATGAAATTCAGCACTGAAGTTTATGCTTTAAAATGAAAAGGTAATCATTTTAAACTAGAGAGGTGATTAATTAAAATTTCAAGTTAGAGAAGATGAAATAAATATGGCGCTCTGCAGAATTTCTAAAAAGAGTGCCATACAAAATTATGACAAGGTAAATGCAGAAATAATCAAATCCTATAGAGTAAAACTAGTTTATTATCCTCAGGCTTTATAAATAGTTCGCCAAGAGATTATAACTAAATTATCTACACGGGTAAGATAAAATACTTAGCTATCAAAGCGGCGACCGCTTGAATACCAGCCCAAAATCTGATCTAATGACTTGCTTGATCCCTTGAAATCAGGACGCTTTGGACTTGCTGGTGATGAATCGGAGGCTTCATCAGGAGTATCCTGGGGTATAGTCTGTGCAATGGGCCTCTTTTTGAAATTGTGCGTGCGAAGCATATTGTCAAAAGCTTCAGAAGCTTGTTCTGCAATTGCATCGTGTTTCTGGATTTGAGTCTACAAAGATTTAGCGTATGAACAACTTAAAATGTTGATATAAAGTAGAGATATTTGGAGAGTTCAGCAAATGCTCAGGAGAAATAAATACATTCTTGATTATACCTGCCATTGAGCGTGGATCTGTTCGAGCTGGCGGTTGTCAGCATCTTTGAGGATGTCCTCTTCGTTCTCGATAATTCCAGGCAATCCACTAGAAATCAAAGCTTCTTCTTCTTTTTCGATCTCAGGTATTTGTTTAGTGCGGAGCATAAAGCCAAGTATATGAGCTTCAGTTTCATTAAGATCTAATTGGATGGGATGTACTAGCATTTTCTGATATAAGGAGCTTCGAGAAATCTCATTATTGTAGCTAACAAATCTGGCCACGAGAAGATTAAACTTAGATAGAACATCACCCCACGGAGCAAACCCTGGAGCAAATTCAGGGCTAACAGTCTTATAAAAGTTATCTAAAGATTCGCGAATAGCCAGAAGTCGTGATTGAATATTCTCCAGATCTGCTACATTGAGTGGCTGGTTAAGAGAAGAGGAATCATCCATCTTAAAAAGATTAACATATGGAAAACAGATGACAATCAAATAAAAATAGAAAAGTTAACTTTGGATTAAGGAAAATACGCAGAAAAGTACTCAAGCTAGTGAAGGTGAAAATTGGAAATTTAAAAAAGCAACTGACTCTAAAGGTTTGAAAAGTTAAAGATCACAAACTAACTTTGATTGAATAAAACTGCTGCATTTAAGACTAAAGAAGCAACTAGCAAAATGATATTTAGAAAAGAAAAAACTTTTTTTAGCACTATGGCGTATATTGTAAAGGTAGAAATAAAAATGTGAAATTTGGGTTTAGCTACCTGGCTAAGAATTAGTTAGTAACTTAAAAATGGGCTTAAATTCAATAGCCTTGAGTTATCAGATTGCCTTTAAAAGTTAACATGTCCACATTTTTGAGTGAGCAAAATAGAATCGCTGTCATTAAAATAATCATCTGTCACATTTGCCAGATTGGATTCTATTAACACTGTAGATTTAGAGCCTGCTGGGCAAAATACGAGCTTGTCAAATCCAACATGTATGATTTGCAATTCAAAATGTGATTTCGCTTTTTATTTTTTAATTAAATCGGTTTTAACACTTTGTTTAAATAAAAATGCAGGATCATATAGCCACCTTGCAAATTTCAAGTTGTGCTGCATATTTCAAATGGATAAAACGAATCAACTGGAATCATAATTGAATTGTTCAAATTCACCCACTGTTTTCATTAAGTTTACTTTTTTTAAACTGCACTTGTAACGCTTTTGACAAAAAAGTGTCAAGAGCTTGATTGGTTGCACCAGTTGCAACCAATAAGAGATAAGGTGGGAATAAGAGGAAAGATTTATGAAAACACATTTATTAAAGTAATCTTGCTAGAGCTTATATAGTTGTTCAAATGCATGCTTGGTGATTGAGGTGAAGTTCCTTGCATTTACATAGCTGTAAGGTTTAGGTCACAACATAGACCTGCATTGGATAGAGAACTTAATCCATCATTTATATCAATAGAACATGCTGTGGATTACTTCTGGGTACTGCATTGTTTAACTGTCAACTTTGGTTAACTGAAGTTAACTATTGTCAGGATACCAAGAGTACTGTGGAGCTCCAGCAGGTGAGGGAGGAGTCAAAGCAGGTACTGACATGGCCCACCAGATTATGGGACCTAACTTTACCAGGTAGGAAAGAGCCTTCCCAGCCACAGCCCAAGGTCCAGCTGCTGGCAAGGCAGAGTCAATCAATCCTGTGAGCGCCAGGTAAAGCACTCCCAGGAATTGACTACTCTGGCCAGTGGCATCAGAAGTGGGGGGGGTTGAGATGGTTGGTTTGGATGTTGGGGGGCGGTTCTATGGGGACCAAGTAGGCAGCAGGATTGTTGTACTTCCTGATGAAGATCAAAGGGTAGATGGTGATTGCTTTGCCATCACGGACAATTTGGTAGGGTTTCTTGGGTGTGTTTGGGCGGGTGTACCACTGCAAGTCTTCCAATGTCCAGGGTTTGTGGTCAGGATTAGCGGGATACTCAGTGAAATGCACAGGGCCAAATGGAGCATTGGGTGGACAGTAGTAGTCAAAGGCTTCAGTTTTGTCAACTGGAGTCTGACTATCTATCCCAGTGGATGGGTACTGACGCTTGGGTGTATGCAGATGGAAGAGTATCAAAAATAGGTATGGAAACAGATTGGTGAACCAAAGGTTCATAACAACTTTATTTGATAATGATGACAATACAGAACTTTTTCAGGTGCTTCTGATTTATATACTTACTCACATACAGGTGCCTTTGGGCATTCTGCTGGTGCTATCTGTGTGGCAAGGCTTGGCATCTCAGGTTCTGCTGTTTGGTTGGCTGCTTCATGGTCATTTTTGGGGTTTTCAGGAACAGTTGGGTCATTATTTTTCTTGTTATGCCTAAGCGCTTGACTGATTATTTTATAACTTAATTACATTATTCATATTCAAATTATCCAGAAAGATTAAAATACAATCAATGTCAAATCTTTAATTGATCTTGGGCTTAGATATTTTTTAAAAAATAATTTATCAATTTTAGAATTGAAAATTGCACCTTATAATATTGCTGGAAATATCTTAAGTGCTACTACATACTACAAGCTAAAAATATTTATGATGAGTTGCATGGGAGAGTAATAGCAGCCCCAAAGCTATAATTGCCATTACCCTATCTTTGGCTCATCATAAATATTCATAGTTTGTTTCAAAAAAGGTTGTTGTTTTTGAAAGACTGATAACTCTATTTAAAATACACCCTCTAGTAAGCTGCCCTACTTCATGAACTTGTCCTAATGCACCACTAGCATCTTCTGATATTTTTGTTTCTCTGGTATCATCACATGATTTCAAATGATAAGTTATCTCAGAATATTCTGAGAAACTTTCAAATGTTAAAGGTGAAGTATACAACTTCCCATCTTTCATCAAATATGAAAGATTAATGCGCAGATTTTTAACTTTGAGCTCTCTCCTTATAGGCTTAACTTTTCTCTCATAAATATAAAAGAATGACTTTTGAGAAATGTTTGAGCCTGATAGCGCTGATTTATATAATTCTTTTCTTTTCTCTTCTTGCTCAAAAATATTTTTAATATCATTTATATTCTTAATATAAAGCTGATTTTCTTTCTCTTTTAATGTTTTTGATATTACACCAAAGTGACCATCAACAATACTTTTCCCATGATATTCTGCAAACCTATTGTATCTAATAGACCCTTTAATGTATTGTGGTGCCTCTTTAAATAGATAATATAAGAATTCATAGGATCTAAAATGGTTTCCATTATCAGTCCATACTTTGATATTATTTATTTTTTTAAACTTATCTGATTTAAGAAGACTTATTAGACATTCACCTGAAAACAAAGAATCATGAGACAATATTTGAGATAAAAAATCATGGTATTCATATTTAACTTTATTGTTTTCTTTAAATACCAATGCAAACCCCAATAAAGAAATAGGTCTTTTGGAATAAAAACAGTTATTGGTTTCAATTGGACCACCACCAACTTTTAAATTCTCCTTAAAATCTATGACTATAATACATGATTCATTATCTAATTCATTGATATCTTTCTTGTATTCCCTATTTTGATGAGCATAAAAGTCTTGGTGCTGATTAATAGCTTTTAAGTCACTGTTTATAGATTCTGGCAATAATAAGTTTTTACTTTCACATTCTTCTTTTCTTTTTTCTAAGGATGATTTTAAGTTACAAATATTACACATGTCAGTTTGTTTTTTACTCTTTATTATATTTTTTGGTATTAATTTATAATAAGTCAAAAGTGATATTGAAATTTCATTTTTTATTTTCATATTTTCATATATTTCTTTTTTTGTTTTTAATAGAGAATATTTTATTTCAGTTGAATATTCATTCATTTCTTTTTCAATGTCTTTATAAATTTTTTCTGGTGCTTTTTTTGTAAACTGGCTTGTTTCAAAAGAATTTTCCAGTAGTTTTTTAATTATTTTTTTGATTATTTCTTTTTTTAATGAATAGTTATTATCTTTTTGGCTTTTTTTGTTTAAGCTTACATTTTTATTTATATTTATTTTTCTTGAGATTCAAACTCACTTTTGGTTATATTAAATCCCATATCAGTAAGCTCTTTTAAAGAGTAACTGGAAGTAACCAGAGATCTCAAGGCTTGGAGATGCTTTTGAGGAGCAGATTTCAGAAGATCCTTTAAGTTGTCAATTATCACATTTAGTTTCTGATTTTGAATTAAAGGAATGAACTCTGTTTTTCCAAACTCAGTTTGAGTGAGGAAGTGATTGATGAAGGAATTAAGATCACCTCCAGAAACAAAGAGGAATGCTTTCTTTAGCATAGCAATTCTTTCTCTTTTTGTTGATGCTCCCAGTGAGGAAAATGGCTTCATGGCAGAAGTAAAATTAACAGATTCCATAATATTGGATTTGTGATTGCTGATAAAGAGATGCTTTGTAGAGATGCCTTGCAAAAGAGTGCTGGTTGCAGGAATTATATCTTTTTGTGAAGATGGTTTGAAGTAAACCTTAGGTGGTGCTTTAGCTCTTATATACCAAGCCTTATGACACCATTCTGAAAGAAATGATGTGACAGCTTTATTTACAATTTCAACTTGAATTTATATTTCTAGAATAAATGAAATCCCCAGTTTTCATGCACAAGTGATATATGTGTATCAGCTAAGCATCAAATTACATCATATCCTCTTTGTAATCTATGCAAATCAATTAAAATGATGTATTAACTTAATTATAACTGTTCTGCATATTTTTAAAGTAATAAAATATTAAAGAATTGTATTTAAAAAATGCTTAATTTGAGGTTTGCAGTTCACTTGAACCTCAAAATTCATCTAAACAGCAAATAAATTAACATCCTAACTTTAAACTACCATAAAATCCTAAATAATTAAGCTTTTTAAATAAAATAAAATGCAGAAATGATGCTCTTGATCTTACTTTAATTTCATCAAATAAAAAGCATATATTAATTAATGAAAAATTAACTTTTTCAAGCTTTAAGCAATCTATTTTATTTCATTACCAAAATAATATAATAAAATCTGACATATGCTCCTTTAAATTGCTTTTGCTTTAATATTCAATATTATATATATATTAATATTTTAACACCAATGAAAAGATAAGATTCTTAGCTTCATTTTGATATTTTACAGTGTGAAAAAATATTAACTTTTTGTTGATTTATTGTTTTAAATATAAACATTTGTAATTTGATTTTTTCAAAATCAAACTGTGTTATGCTGCAACTTGGGCAGCATGTGTATTAGAAAATGGCCTAATCCCTAAAATAATGACCCAGTTGTTTGGCTTTTTGGTGGTCCATCTTGGCTTGGCTGGCCATTAATTCTGGCAGGTTTGGCTTCTGGGGTTATGTGTCAGGAATATTCCTGACAACACTGGAGTTCTGAAGAATGTTTTGTGCACACTTCAGTGTAAAGAACAAGATAAAAAAAGGCAGCAGTTCCCCCTTATTGGGGAAACTGCTGCGGGAAACTGTGGTTTTGAAAACAGAATTAAAAATAAATTTTTTAATTCAGACGGGTTTTATACCCCGTCTGCAGGCTGCCAGCCGTCTGCTGGCTGCACGCTGGGCCTGGCGGCTTGCCTGCGCACGCCTGCCACCAGCCTGCCTGCTCCTGCCTGCCAGCCCCCACCCACCCGCTCCTGCCAGCCAGTCCCTCACCCAGCCCGCCAAATGGGGAAATTTCCAAAAGGGGAAACCCAAAAAGGCAATTTCCCCAAACCCAAAAGGAGGGGGAACTGCTACCCAAATTTGGAATCTACCAAATTTGGAGGGGGTTGACAAGCAGTCCAACATTACAAATAATGCATCAACTGCAAAAGTTGAATTGAAATGCATTACTGTGCCTGAAGATGCTCCAATTCCATGCCATGCCAAGGATAACAATTCATTGCTTGCCAAACCACTCCCATTCCACTCCCAAAAGGGAATCCCAGATAACACCAAGTGTTTGGGGTCCCCTATCCAATGCTTTGTACTATTCATGCCCCACTAAGGATGACAGTATATATAAATCTCAATCACTTGATGGTAGTTTGTGCTATCATTGAGTGAAATTACCCCTTGATAGTATCACATAAATCAATACCAAAAACTTTTACACTACATAAAGTTAAGACACTCAGCTTTGTCTGCCCTTTCCAAGGAACTGAAGATGAACCACTTAATCTTCTCTGCTGTTCTCACAGCCTGCCTCAGGATTGGAGGCCACCAATACACCCACCAGCATGGGCCTTACAATAAACCGCCCAACAAGTACTTCTACAAAGAGCCAGCGCAGCTCAACTCCTCCGAGACGTACTCCTGGCCCACGCTGGTGTTGCCCTGCTCCACCTAGCACGTAGCAATATATTCCTTTGTATTCTATGTGCTTATATACTTTGCCAGTAATTTTGAACGTTTTAACATATATGCCAAGGTCTTTAGATGGATGATGATGGTCTACCCCATCTTGACGGCACTCATGGGATTCCAAGTCACTAACTTGGTACCTTACCTAGCTAGAATACTCCCTCATTTTATGGGGCTTTACATTATGGGGTTTTTTCAATTTGATCACCATTTTGGGACTGGCTTGACAGGCTCTCCTGAGCCCAAAGAACTTGATTAAAAAAGGGGTTCCCAATTGGGGACCCCAAATTACTTAATGGAGGATGGGCTTAATCTGGGCTTACTGGGCAGCTAAAAATAGCCTGCCCAGGACCAGCTAAACCCACCAAGGCTTGGGCGTAGCTTTTGGGGTCCAAAACTGGCCCCTCAGCTACCACCAGGACAGGAATGATTCCTGCACCTGGATTTGCTTCAAAAAGCAAAAATCCAGGTGTGGGTGGATTTCCCCGCTTGCTAGCCCCGCCTGGTGGCTAGGAGTGGGTTTAATTCCCGCCCAGGGCTTTGAATCTGTTACTTTTGTAACAACTATGTTAACTTTATTACTTTCAGAAAGCCAGTCATAGTGTCAGGGATCCACTTGATAGGAAACAATTTCTCTACCTGGTGGACCAAAGCCCCTAAGTCGAGCCCGGCTGTTACAGATCCAATAGGTACTGTGATCATGGCAAGAAGGCCTAAGTGGCCCAGATAGGCAAATCTTATCATCATAGAGCTGAAGCAACCTAGCAGGTAGTATTCTATCACATAGTTTAACAGATAGAACAAAGCATTGGGTCTAACCAGCAAAGGTTTGGTTGGAAGAGGAGGGGAGGAACAACCATAGTGGAATTTGCGTCCTCAGTGACCAGAGGGGTATTTACACCACCCATGGGCAAGAGACTCCTTCTGGTGAGCATTGTCTGGGGATTAGTTGTGCCAGTCTGTAGTTGGAGTGGGGTTCTCCAAGGCTAGCACCACAGGCAAGAAGAAGGCTAGAAACCAGAACAGGAATGAAATTCCTTTCATGGTTTCAAAATAAAAATCAAGAGATAGATGTGGACAGAGATATGATAGAAATAATTCTTTATTGTTGGACCAAATAGAATGGATAATAGAAGTACACTTAGATAGCTTCAAAATAAAGGCTGAAATATTTAAGTGGTATTTGGGAAATGAAGAGGATTTGCATGAGATTTATGATCAGAATGATACCTGTTTCATATGTTGATCAAGTTGATTCTTAATAATCTTAATAGTTATGTGATGTATGTGGAGGAGCCAAAAAGATGCCACAATGTTAATCATAATTAAGCGGTGGTAAGGAAGTAGATCTCTGGAATTCAAGTACAGAGCCTTGGCTAAAGCTAGAAAAAACAGGTCCCAGAGCGTCAAGCTGGCTTTACACAGCCAATCAGAGGCCAAGAAGTAAGTGACATTATCATTTATACTATTAAACTTTTTAAAGCAAATTGAAGTTCAAAAGCAAAAATTGAATCAATTGGATGGTAATAAATAGATAAAGTAAATGGAATGGTTGCTTCTGTACTAACACTAGATTCATTCTTAGGGTCCCAGGTTGGATTTCTGTTCCAACCAATGTTAGGGTATCAACTGGTGTCAAGAATGTTGTTGTTGTGTGGTTGTATCTTGGTTTATTTACACAATTTATCAATAAAATAAATTAAGTCAGGGAAGGAATCCCTGAAAGCATAGATAGAGGCATTGTGTAAATTCACTTCCACCCCTGGCATTAGATCATAAAATCTTCCCCTGCCGCACCAAGAAAGGCCCAAAAAAGCCAGCCAAACCTCTTCATTCTTTAGAAGATTTAACACACACAGTTGATGAGAGGTTTGTTCTAGCCTACCCTGCAGATCACTTGCCCTTGGTTGTTCCCTCCTGGAAAGAAACATTGGTCAATTTAGACTACTTACTAGCCTGGTGTTGCCCATTTTTAAAAGCAATCAGAGCTAGCCAATCAAAGACTGCCATATCAACGCTTGACAACTCAGTTGAACCCCAAATGCCTGGTACCTCTCCTAGCCAATCAGGTCAGACCGCAGAAATTAGAGTGAAACTCTCCAGTCTCTCTGAGCCTATCCAGCAAAGTTTTTCTCCTAGCCAATTGGATCCAGGCCCAACTGTCATGTGATCACTCTCCTTGCAATCCATTCCTTTTAACACAGCAAGGGGACTTTCAGTCCCCTTGTGGGGTTCCTGGTCACCAGTCCCCAAAGTGTATCCTGGGCCGTAGCCAGGGACCAGCTGGAGGAGTCGTCATTCTCCAACAGCGGTGAATGGTTGGTTAGGAGCTTATACTTGGCCTACATAAGAGCAAACTCCTCCAGTACCTTCCCAATTACTAGGCAAGCGTCTACACCATACACTTGTACTTCAGCAGGTGCCAGCCCTTTGGTAGGCCGATACCAATCCTGTAATAGTCTTGCAAACTCTCCCCCAATAAACTCTCTTCCTCTATTTGTCATTTCCAGATGCCTAGTCATCTTCTCCCACTCCTCCTGGGCAGATTTACTAGAGGCAAACTTTCTGTACCCTATGCAATAGAATTCCTTGTCCCCTGGGCTAGGATAGAAAATGTGGGGTAATTGACTCATAGGAATTATATCCTTTCTTTACACAAAAAATTTGTTTAGGGGTTGTAATAGGTGCTTTATTCACAGTCAGAAGGAAGATCCCCTTAGAAATCTTCTGATATATAGCCTTTGGATAGGGAATAATAAGGGGTCTGTGCCAATACTTAGAGTCCTTCAACAATCTCTTGGACTCCTTGTACTTGGTCTTTGGCTCCTGCTTCTTGGTCTTGGGCTCCTGCACCTTAGTTGTGGGCTCCTGTGTTCTAATCTTGTGCTCCTGCAGTCTGTACCAGCTCTGGCTTTCTATTCTTGGTCTTTGGCTTCTTCTGTGGCTTCTGTGGCCTTTGTAATCCACTAGATCCAGTCCCTGAAGAGTCTCAGATAGCTCTCCCTTTTATAGCCCCTTGTTTCAGACCAAAAATCTCTCTTAGAACTCTGGTTCTTCAAAGCTTAAACTATCCTGTTTTTCTTCTTCTATAATATATTAAACCTTCAAACTTACTTCAGCCAATGAAAGCCCTGAATTTTCTGCTTCTGCTCCTCATTTTTTAGGCTTTAACTCTTAAGTTAAAGCCCTTAAAAAACTGATCAAATAGACTCTGGTTTTTAGCCAATCACACACCTTGATTCAATGGTTTTGCCAAAAAAGTTTCCCCAGATGACCCATCCTTGACCCTGGTTTGAACCTGAGGCTGTCTTGCTCTGGGTAAACAACTGCTCTGCGTTTCAAACGGTTTTTCCATAATTCCCGTCATGTTTCCCCGGCAAATCTTGAGCGCTTCCACATATGTTTTACTTAGGCAAATTTTGACCCTTCAATTTTTCAACGTTTCTCTGTGTTTCTCTCAACGGTTTGCAACTTTGAACCCACTTGCTGTTTGTTCTTTCACCTCTCCTAGTTGTTCTTGGCAAAATTTGCTCTTTTGCCTTCATAGTTTCTCCGTTCTTCTTCCAGCTTCTTTCTGGCCCATTTCCTCTTGAATCCTTCTTTTTAAAACAACCTATTGTTGTAACAAACTATATGTTATTTTTCCTCCTCTTTCTTTTCTATTTTTATAATTTTCAATCTTTTTCAATCATAATCAGGCAGTTTTTAATTATTATTTAACTGCTTCTTTATATCTACTTTCCTCTCAAGAACCACAAAAATCAGCTCTTCCAGCCTTTGCATCTAGTCTGGCTAGTTCATTCTCTCTTCTCTTCAGTTCTTCAGCACCAACTTCTAGTCCTTTGGCCATCCTGCTTTATGATCAGCTAATCCTGTATCATAATCTTCTTGTCCTTCAACTTATCCTTAACCAGTTCCTCCACCAATCTTCACTAGGAACCTCCTTTGTTCCTTCTATACACCAAACCATCTTGGTTCCCACAATTCAATATGAATTAATAGTCCATCAACTAGCCTTCACTGTGACCAAACAGTCCCTCCTGCTAGTTTTCTCTGTTAATTCTGTGAACCACCTTGGTTCTTTATCTCAGTCCCCATTACCAGAACTTGTAGATCCAGGCATGAGTCTACATTGAACTGGCTTTTGACTGGGCCCTTGCAAGTGGCAATCCGCTTAGGCCATTCAACCATAGATCAATGTCTATGCGTTATCTTTACTCACCCAGGTGATTAAGTCTGGGCTTTCAGTTGCAGAGTAATCAGCTCCACTTCCCAGAGGTCTGATCACACCAAGTTCTGCAGCTTGTTTTCCCAAGCAAGCCACCTTGGTGACACATCTGAGCAAGTCTATACCCTCCAATGCTCACCTTGGGTTTCCCCAAAGCTCTCATAGGGGCATAAACAAGGACACCCTACCAGTCTGTTAGGTAGGGTGCTTGCTCACAGACCTCCTGTAAGCGTATTAGGGTATGTCAAGCTCTCAAAGCTCTTCCCCTCCCTGGCAGCCCACGTTACCCACCAGGGGTCCAAAACCTACTCCCCCCAGACAGACAAAGTTCCCTGCTTGCTATTTAAGCCTTCACCCTTCTGCAGCCACAGTTTCCTGCGGGGTGAAGCACTATAGCCCCAAGCAGCTAATTCCCTCTGCTGGGTGGAGGCAACATCTGCCCCTGGTAGTCCTATGTTACCTACCAGGCAGGCCTCATTTACCTTAGTAGACCATGTTACCTACTAGGCTCACCCTACTTACCCCTAGAAGCCCTATGTTACCTACTAGTTTACAGCATCACCAGCTAATCACGCATTGTCACTCTTCAGCATATTGTCTTTATTTGAAGCCAAATCAACCCTTGCCTGCAAAGCAGCCCACATGTGGATTGCCACACCCCTGCTTGTCTATTTTCCAGTTATATTAAAAGTTTGGTGTTTTCAGTTGAAATTTTAAAATTTACAGTGGTGGAGCCCCAGTTTGGAGTCTCCCTAGTTTTAAATTTTAAAGTGTTAATAGTGCTTATTAAACTTACCTTGTGGCAGCCCAGTTCAAACCTGTCTCCTTCTCTGGCTCTCTCTGAAGAAGCTTGGGCGTATAGTTCCCTTCTGTTTTTGCTTTTGCTTACAAAAATAAGACTCAAACTGAAATTTCATTTAAAATTCAATATAATATCTATTATAACTTTGAGTTTTTTATTGAATTTCTTGTTTCAAACCCGCTTTCTGTTTTTGCTTTTTCCCAAGACACCCACAACCATGTCCAAGGCTCCCAGACCCGTTTTGCTGTTGCCTTTCACCTCCAGTTTGTGGTTACCCCTACTGGGGTTAATTCTGTTGTTTTCTATTCCAAAAACTATACCATTCTTCTCCAAATTCCAAGGAAAACACAACTATGATACTCCCAGCCGTTAAATTTGTTGTATTTTCTTTGGGCCCCTTTTTGCTCCTCCTGTGGTCAACTTCTCCAGACCTATGGTCAAGAATCTCCTCTTCTGCGCAGCTCATATATGAAGATCCTCCCAGCCTCTTGAGTCATCCCAGCAATCTCTTTTGTTATGGAGAGGCTGTGGTGAAGAGCTTGACGTGTGATGATCTGGATTTGGGTGACATTGACTATACCTCTCTTGCTCCTGTGGGTGAGGAGGCGTCAATGCCATTCTTCCCCAACCTGGAGAAGAGTAGCTTGGTGCCCTTAAACGCCCCTGTGATGCCTCCTCCTGCCCCCAACTGCACGCCCTGGTTGCTCACTGGTTTGGAGCTGATGGCACTGAATGCATATTTGGCTCAAATGTCCTCTGTGTCCTCCCTGTGATACCCCCTTCAATCAGCCGTCCCAGTTCTCCACTGGGCAGCATCCTGGTGGTTTGTTTTGCCCGGGTGGGAGCCAAACTTAGTTTAGTCCCCTCTCTCACACATTGGGTGACTTGGGTAGAGGAACTGCTGGGCCAGAGGGTAATGCCCACCATAAGATGGGGTCAACTTGATAACATAAGATAGGGACTGCCCAAGTAAGGACCAGGGACCAGAGTTTGGCATCATTCAGTCCACCAAGTCTGTTAGAGTAATGTAGAGCACTTCAAACAGCTGGGTAGTAATGGTCTTGGCAGTGGTGGGTTCTAATAGATGGTTGAGTTGTGGGGGTCAGAGGTGGGATCATTGGTATAAGGTAAGCAGGCAGATTATTTTACTTGTCACTATCAGGAAGCCAGGCATAGGTAGAAGCATTGGTTGACTCAGGACAGAGTATGTCTGGGCCAGAGGGTAATATCCACCATAGGATGGGTGATAACTTGATAATATAGGATACAGATTGCCCAAGCAAAGACCAGGGCCCTGAGTTGGGCACCATAGTTTCTACCATTCCTGTCAAAGTAATGTAGAGTACTCCAAACAGTTGGGTGGACATAGTCTTGGCCACAGTGGGGGTCTCTATTGGGCAGTTGGATTGCGGGGCTAAGGGCAGAGTCATGGGAACAAAGTAGGCAGGCAGATAATTGTACTTGTCTTTGAACAATAAGGGCAGCACCTCAATCCTCTTTCCTTTACGTCCTATGTATTCAGTTTCTCTAGTCCTTGCCAAGGGATTGGCAATGAGGATGGTCTCCAAGCTGTACTCTGCATAGGCAGGGTTGGGCGGGTGTGGTGAAACTCATCACCAGTTGGTTGCTTTAATTATGATCATCATTGGGTACTTCTTGATTGTACTAGGATCCTGATCTCCCCTCCAATATAGTAGTTGTTCTTGTTGATTATGATTTAAACTAGGCGCTGGATCATCAATTCAAGTCCAACTAGCTTCCGTATTGTTCATCCACCCTGGCCTTTGGATTGGGACTCCACCAACTTGCTTCCAGATTGCTTATCCACCTGCCTTGGTTCCAAATTAGGACTTTACCAACTGGACGTTAATTCTATCAATTAATAAAGTTCACCAACTGCAGTTACAACTGACCAACTTCCCCATCCTTGTGCTTGTGCAACCCCCCTTGTGCCACTGGGGCTGTTTCCATCCTCCCTCAATTTTTGTGTCAATCCCTAATGGTTTGACATTCATTTCCCCCCTCTCTCAACCCCCAAGCAATGACCAACTTACCTTGAGTTATCAAGTAAGTTGTAGTATTTAAGCCCCTCTCCCTTTTCCTCAATAAAATATGTTATACCCCCCTTATATTAAGCTACACCATTGATTACTTTGTTGAGTGTATAATATAAGGACTGTAAAGGCTAGTATCCTCCCATCAACTAGCTGCCAAATAAGCTTGACTAGAAGTCACTTGTTGAGGATTCACTTTCAAGTAGTTGCTGTTGCCACTACTCTAAGCCCTTTGTTGTTCTCTAAGCTCAGACGCTTTTGTACTAACAACTACCTGTCTGGTTTCCAACTTGTAAAGTACCAAGGCCACTGACCAACCCTTAGACTATCCCCCATCACCATAGTAAGAGTATCATAGCAGGTATTTGGTAAAATGCACAGGTCCAAAGGGGGCTCCTGGGGGACAGTATAGTGCCTGGGGAGGGTTGGCAGGTTGGTCTCCAGAGGGGACAGTTACCTGATGGTCTACTTGGCCGGAGTTAATATGGAAGATCACTAAGACTAGATAAGGTAAGACTTGTTTGCAACCAAAGTTTCATAAAACTGTATTATCAAAAATGACAATATGGTCATCACCATACTGCTGGGGCTTTTATACCATGGGTTTTTGCTTCTTCAATTTTTTAAGAGTTCAGGTTTGCAGACAAGGCACTGACAGGGCATGGATCTTGGCTTAGAGTCTTGAGGACGGCAGACCCAGGCTGTGCCTGCTCTGGTGAACAGAAGTGGCAATGCTTTTTTCTGCTGCTACTGTTCATCACATCACCTGAGCAGTTCAATTGTACCACCCATTCTGGACGGAAGACTGGTAGCTGCTGGTGGTCATTGGCAGAGTTAGCAGTAGGTTTTGTTTTAACCTCCTTTAGGCAAACTACAACCTCTGCATAGGTCTGGATCTTTGGTGGTGCAAGGTTGGCAGCAATCTGGTGAACATTTGGGGAATTGTCCTTGGGAGGCTGGTGGGTCTTGGAGTAACTTGTTAACTCAGGTTTGCAATTTAACAAGTTGGTGGGGTTCTATCCACTTTGTGTGACTCAAGTAGTTGTTGGAGGGTCGGGGTTTGATTCCAGGGTCTCCAATGTTGATTTCAAACCTCCAGTATTGAGACTTGGCAGGTCGGCAGGTTTCTGTTCCTCCTGGTTAGGATCAGCTATCTCTGGTGGTCCAGGGTTCAACCCAACTGGCAGTTGGGTGGACTCCTGTCTACTCTGGTCAATATAAGGTTTTTCCTGAGACCCGGGGTTTGATTCCCAGGTTTTCAATACAAGTATTGAAATGTCATTCATAACAGTCTAGGTAGACTTTATCACCTATCTGCAAGGATTTATCAAGATTATTTTGTAAACAAAAGCCTTATAAGTCTTGATAGCACAGGTCAGATTCTTAAGACAGATTTCTTGGATGAAGTAATTGTTTAATCCAGGATTGTCCTGACAGGTTTATCCCCTAACTCCAAATGCTGGGATTCCAAGATGGATTAAACATGTAATTAGCTTTGAAGGGGGACATTCCGGTAGATGCATGGTCTTTGCTGTTATAGGCATAGCACCAAGGGTAGCATATTGGCTCATTTATTGTCAGGGATCCACTCATTTGGGAGCTTCTTCCCAATGAAATGGAGGAGTGCTCCAAGTTGAGTTTTACTAGAGTGGTTTCTACTGGAATTCTAATCATTAACATATGAAAATAGTGGCATAAGCAATTTGAATCCCCCCAAAAAGGAAGTGAAGTGGTTTAACAAGTTGTAAATGCTGGTATAGCCCAGGACCAACTATGGTGCCTGGTGGTAGATAATAGGAGGTAACCGGGAAGTTTTGACATACAGAGCATGGTGGCAGCATGGAACAAAATGATACCAGATGGAGTCTTCAGTTTTATTGGTTGGTTTTATATCAGGCGTCTTGAATTTCACTTAGCAAAGAAATATTCCAGTAACACACCAAAAAACCACACAAGGAGGAGGGGTTTAATGTTGTTGGAAAAGAATATGATTTCTATTAATCAATTAGAATATAAGAATATAGAGTTTATTGGGAATGTTTGAGAAGAATAAAATTGTTGGAGCAATTTGCTCAAGAAAAGGTTTTCAGTTTAAATACTGAAAGGGAAGTGAGGGAGAGGTATTGTGTTTATCCTAAGTTCCTGCAGGTCCTGGAGGCAAAGTATTGCTTTGAAAGACTGCAAAACAAAAAAGGAAGGATTTACTTTACTGGCAAGATGTAGTTAGGTTCCTTACTATGTACTAGTATGTTTGGCTTGCTCGGATGAGTAGTAATTCCCTGGCTTGGTTATTTTTACTGATCTGATTGGGTGTTGGGTACCCCTGGTCATTCATTGGGGTGTTTTTACATTCATTTTCATGCTGATTAGATAATTTGAATGTACTCTTGGTTTCAGAATAATTATTTGGTGATATTTTGTCTTTATTGTTGGTTACATTGTCAACTAGCCTCCAAAGTACTTTTTTATAATAAGATTTATTCTATCATTTATATTTTTGCATTTGGTTTTGATATCTGTGTGAAATTCTTTTATGTGTTTGTTACTTAAATCTGATCAAGCTTTTGTTCTGCTTCTGTTAATTGTCAAAAGATTGATAGAAAATGCCATATCTACGTTTATAAATGCAGAATTTTCATTTGTTTTTTTAGAATTTTGCTAGTAATTAATTCATCATTGTCACTTTTCTTTATGAAAGGAATGTAATTACTTACACTTATCTTGGTCAGTGTTGGCATAGCATCATAGGTATTGTTCAAGTATTTGGTTCACTTGTTTGATAAGGCCATTGGTCTGTGGGTGGTACAATGTGGACATACAACACTTTACTCCTAGGTCCTTTATCACTTGGGTTCAGTAGTTGAAGGTGAATTGGGGGCCTCTGTTGGTAATTATTTCTGCCAGGGTGCTGTGTTGAGTTAGGATGCTGTTGTGGAAATGTCTATCTGTCTCTGAAGCAGAACATTGGGTGGTGGTAAGAAGAAAGTAGTAATCTTGGTGAATCTATTGTCAAGGATCTGGATGTACAAGCATTCCGGCTATCACAAACTTACTTACCATCCAGTCATCACCCAATTTTGTGCCCTTCCAATATACAGTTTGACATACAGGGAATGGCAACCAAGCAATATCACATTAATTTACAAGTGTACAGCAACTAGACCCATCCTGCACATGATCAATCCCTAGGTTTGATCTAACTAAAGTCTCCGCCACAGCTAAAGCTATATAAGTCTAAAGTATTATCCAATACAATATACTTCTCTTCTTAACTCTATATTCAAAGCTTCCCCAAAAGGTGCTCCTTATCACTGGTAGCAGCTACAGTTTTTGAGCACGCCCATGAAAGAGAAAATGACTGAACAGAACCTGCCCACCTTTGCTCACATACTCAACCAGGCCACATCCCAGGATACCTCAAAAGTTTACTTTTGCACCCACAACATTGATGAAAATATGCCTTGTGGATGCACCATATTTGAAGGACTGGTCATGCCCAAAGAATGCACCAAGATAATTCAATACAGTTGCTCTCTCTAACCACAAACAAACACACAATCACTTATCACAGGAGAAGTTACCAACACCTAGTAGATTGGTATCAACAAGTTCTTTGGTAAAAAACAAAGAAAACGTCATCAACTGGCTAGACCACTCAGTTGCTAAACTCTGCGCCAGCCACATCCCTCATAAAAAATGGGTCCAGGAGCCAGCAAGCACCTGTACAAGGCTACAGCTAACTGGTTTTCCACCTGGGTTGGCTCACAAACTGACAACCAGCTTGACAACTGGAAAGAGTTCAAAGCCAATATCACTCACAACTTCTGTGTCACTGAATTCCTCCAAGCCATTGCAATACAGCTCAGTGATCTTCCTCAGAAGACCACTATTGTAGCTTACGCCAACAAATTTGAGGAAATATGTCACATGATCCAAAACCTAGCGCAAGCTGACAACATACACACTAGAGCATCATTCATTGACAGAATGAAACCCTCTGTTGCTGCCCTCATTTGCCCAGAGGCAAATACCTCCATGCCTGCGCTTATTGCAGAAGCCAAGCATGCTGAAAAACGCGCAAACATGGAATATGCTGCACACAATGGCAACCACTCCTCAAATGGCAATGGCAGAGAAAACTCCAATGGCAAAATATGCTAATTTACCAACCATAACAACAGCAGCTCCAACCGCAACAATGGCAATTGCAGCTAAAGCGCAAACTGCTCCTGTCCCAAGAAAGAGGACACTGCCAAAGTTAACAATGCTGAAGTAGCAACCTGCTATGAATCTGACCCCACATTCTCCGACCTTGAAGGTCTCAAAACAGAGGAACAGGGAAAATAGGAGGGGGAATATGCTTAAGTGCCCCTGTCTCCCCCCAACTTGACAAGAAATTGTACCAAGGCACAAACTTTGCTACTCACGTTCCCCGTCTCCTGCAGTCCTCCATTTTTATGAACTTAAGAATTAAAGATTGCTCACAACTTCTTGTCTATCCATTCACTTAAAAATCACATACACACAAAATTTTATTTGGACTCTGGTGTACAACACACTATGGTTAGTAAACCCTTTGTAACCAAGTAAAAGATTACAGTTGTCAAATCCAACTTCAAGTACGCCAAAATGGCAGATAAATCAAAGGTTCTACTTGAAGGCAAAACAACTCCCTTCAGAATTGACCTCCAAGGCATTCAAATGTCCATCAAAGGACTTGTCATGAATAACATAAACTACGACATTGTAGCAGGCATGGACTGGTTCACCCAAGTGAACCCCAGCATATGTTGGAAAACAAAAACCATGACCATCAAATGCAACGGAGTAAATTTTCATATCCTCAAAGAGCCCAACAACCTTATCCTAAGAGACACAGTATTTTTCCAGGTCATAAACCAAGACAACTTAAAACCTCTGACCAAAAATAGTACCCTCCATATAATGAGATACACCAAATTCAATAATATACAAACAACCAAGATCCAATGCCCAGAACTTGCGGCACTCCTAAATGAATACACTCATGTATTCAAAGAAGGAATCACTGAGCTACCCCCCCCCAAACAGGAGGTCAAGCATGACATCAACTTATGCAAAGCCAAACCCAAACCTGCACCCCTCTACAGACTCTCTCCCATGGAGACACAAACCTTAAAACACACATTGAGGACAACTTGGCTAAAGACTTCATCCGCCCGTCTGAATCCCCATGGGGGGCAGCAGTATTCTTTTTAAAGAAAAAGGAAGGCACTCTATGTCTAGTAACTGACTATAGAGCTCTCAATGCAAGCACAGTAAAGAATAAATACCCTCTCCCACTTATAGAGGATCTGTTTGCAAGACTCTCAGGTGCCAAATTTTTCTCCAAAATTGACCTCACCTCAGGGTACAACCAAGTTGAAGTAAAGGAAAATGACATACCAAAAACTGCATTCTGTACACAATTTGGATCCTTTGAATGTAGATTAATGAACTTTGGGATGACCCTTGCTCCCGCAACGTTTGTTACCATGATGAATCAAGCACTAAACGGTCTCTCAAATACATTGTGCTACCTTGACAATATCATCATATTCTCAAAAACAAAAGAGGAACACCTCACGCATGTCTACAAGACACAAAATCAACTTTCAAAGCACAAACTTTATGCAAAACCAAGTAAGTGTCAATTTATGGAAAAAGAACTACTGTTCTTGGGCCACATTGTCTCTGACGGTGGAATCAAAGCAGATCCAGGCAAAATTAAAGCCATAAATAACATGCAACGCCCCACCTCTGTTAAACAAGTGAGATGGTTTCTCTGTATGGTAGCTTACCTAAGAAAATACATCAAAGACTGCATAAAACTAACTGCACTAATCAATGACCTAATTAAAGGTAATTCCAAAAAGAAATTCATCTGGACTCCAGAATGTGACAAGAATTTCCATTTATTAAAAAAAGCTCTGATTGAAGCACCAGTCTTGCAATACCCTAACAATAATGGGTGCTACAAGCTCAAGTCAGATGCCAGTGATACCGCCATTTGTGCAGTCCTGTGCATCTGCCAGCCAGGGCAGCAAGACTTCCTGCCAGTATGTTACAAAAGCATAAAACTGACCAATACTGAGCAGAGATACCCAATACACAATAATGAATTTCTATCAATATACCACACTTGCAAGAAATGGAGATGTTACCTAGAAAGACACTTAAACAACCAAGTACTAACTGACCATAAATCCTTAATCTATTTTAAAACTCAGAACGCACTTATATGGCGGCAAGCTAAATGGATGTCCTTGCTGGAACAGCTTAATTTGGACATCCAGTACAAAAAGGGGCAGAGCTGGTCACAGCCAATGCTCTCTCTAGACTGTGTCAGCCTAAAGAGGATCACCCTGACCACCTGGACCCTGACCGGCCAAACCTATACAACACTGAGTACAAGACAAAAGGAAAGGATCCCTCCACACACCAACTAAACCACAATACACTAGTAAGGAATGAAAAACATTTCAACGTATCAAATGGCATGGTATACCAAATCATCAAGGATAAACACATTCCATACATCCCACTTGCACAAAGAGTTGACACCATACTAAGACATCCTCACCTACTAGGACATACAAAGACCAACAAGCTATACCTCACACTAAAGGAGATAGTATGGTGGCCCAACCTCAAACAGGATCTAGTTGATGTTCTGAAAAAGTGCACAGTGTGCAAGAAATACGCCAGTACAAAGACTCTTCAGCCAACGGTCAGCCCATTACCAGACCCTGAACCATTTAAGGTTTGGGTGCTAGACGTAGTGGGGCCCTTCCCAGAAATAAAGACAAACCAACGTTTCCTAATTGTAGCTATCAACTTTGCCCCACGCTGGCCCATTTTCTGGGCAACAAAGGACCACAAAGCAGAAACCATCAACTGTTTCATTAACAAAGCAATCATAGCTGACTATGGTACTCCAGACTACATTATAACTGATGGAGCAACAGAATTATCAGGTCACATAGTTAATGACAACTTGAAATCCAAAAACATTAAACACTCCACAACCTCTCCATAAAGGCCACAGGCCAACAGCAGAGTGGAACACCTCAATAGCAGCTTTATCAGGACCCTAGAAAAAATAATGGATGGCAAAGCCAAAGACACATGGCCATTATACATGAAACATGCATTATTAGTATCCCAAGTCTGCACCAATCAAGGGACAGGCTATTTACTGTTTGAGCTAACCTACAGGTACAAACTGGAAGTAATCACCTGCAACAAAAAGCCCTATATAAAGATCCCCCCAGGGAAACCTCCCACAGTAGAGCAAGCACCAAACCTACAACATATCCGCCTCAAAGCTAAAATAGCTGAAATAAAGAGGCTCAAGACACAAAAGGTAACCTCCACAGAGGAACAACTTCCCATCAACTCCCCTGTCTGGATTCTAGCTGGCAACAGAAAGAAACTAAAATCAGTAACCAGGGATCAGGAAGAGTCATCAAATACTGACCAGAGCACAACACTTACCTAGTAAAATTCCAAAGTTCTAAGAATCCAATTATCAAGAAATACCACAGAACCTGTCTCCACTTCAGTAAAGGAGAGCACTCAACCAGAATGATTCCAACTAGCAACCAGCTCCAGGAGCATCAGGCGGCAGCCGTGAAAACAAAGCCACCTCCTGATGCACCAGAGTAACCCCTTAAGGGGGTGTCAAGGGTCTGAATGTACAAGCATTCTGGCTACCGCCAACCCACTTAACATCCAGCCATTGCCCGATTTAGTCCCCTTCCAATATACCATTTGACATAACAAGAATGGTAACCAAGCAATATCACCTGACCGTCCAAGTATCCAGTGGCTCAAACCCATCTAGCATATGATCAACCCCTAGGTTCAATCCAACTAAATCCCTGCCACAGTCAAGTCTATATAAGTCTAAAGTATTATCCAATAAAATATACTTCTCTTCTTTCTTAATTCCATATTTGAAGCTTCCCTAAAAGGCGCTCCTTATCACAGTCTTGAGCAGCTGGCCTGTTGTTTCCAGGGGTAACTCAGGCTGGTTTTTTTGCAGGAAATGTCCACCACAATAGGGGAGCTAACTTGAAAAGGTAGGACATTGACTTGTCCACCTACAACCACAGACTGGTGGCAGGAACAATGGTATCTATTACTCCTGTGAGGGTAATATATACAATCCCAAATAGCTTATTGGTATGGTCCAGGGGAAGCTCAGCAGCAGAGGCAGGCATTGGTTTGGGGGTGACAGTGTTCCATGTCTAATTGGTAGGCAGGAAGGAAGTTGTATTTATCTCTGAACAGGCAGGGTTTGGTAACATACCAAGGGCCTTTTCAGTTGTATCTGGTTAACTCTGTAGTTCTGGCCAAGAGATCCCAGGCTAGTATGTTGTCAGCAGTGTAGTTCTTGTAATTAGGCTTTAAGGGGTACTTTGTGAAATGGAAAAGACCAAAGGGAACATCTGGCAGGTGGTACGTAGCTGGCAGGCTAGCAAGAGGGTCATATGATCTTTAAGTTAACTGGCAGATGACAAGAATAAAATACGGCAATAATTGGAGAAACCAATATCTCATAACCTTTATTTAAAAATGATAATGAGGATTGATCTTGGCCTGGCAGGTATTTATACCACACTACCAGGCATCATTTCCTGGTCGTATTTCCTGAGCTTGGGTGGTTTGGCATTGGGGGTCTTAGATGGTAGTGTGGCACTTGGAACTGGCAGTTTGCCACTGTCCGCTTTGGGATTAGAAGACTTCAAACCCTTCTGTTTGTCAATTCAGGTATTGCGTCCCTCTTCAGGTTCAGCGCCTCCCCCGGGACTTTGAGGGGATTTGAAATAGCCCTCATGGAGAAACTTACGTAATTCACCAAGCAAACTGCCGGTTTCAGGCGTTGGCACCTTGGAGAAATTCTTGGCATCTTGAACTGGCAGTTTTCTTGCAAAATCCTGCGGGACAGCTAAGGGTTTGGGTCCTGGCAGGCTGGTAGCAACTTTATCAATCAGTAGTGGGTTATTGGGTTCCCATCTTATGGGTCTGGCGGTCTGCAAAGGGTTTTGTCCTGGGTTTGACTCTGGTTCTGTATTTTGAGGTTTAGGAGCATTCAAATTGTCATTCCTGACATCATCTCATTCTTCCCCCAAAATTCCCTCTTCCAGGGCCTTCTTCCCAAGGTATTGTTGGATGGCCTGTTTAACAATGGTTAGGTTGCTCAAGGGCTCCCAGGTGCTTTCTTCTGGGGGTTAAACTAACCCTTGACGTAGTACTGGGGGGTCTTGTAGTGGACTTGGACGCTGTGGATATACTCAACTTTGTACTCATTTGAGTGGTCCTTCCAGATTGGCAGGGGGCTAGACTTGATCTTCTGGTGGGGAAGGGAGTTCTCATCTTTTTTGAAAAGTAAATCACAGTGGAATACATTGTAGATCTTCCACATGGGGGGTAGGTCTAACTTGAAGACAACTTCTCAAATAAGCTTGATGATCTTGTGTAGCCTGTTTCTTCTGTGAGCTAGTTTTCTGCAAGGCACGTGTAGGGGCAAGTTATGGGAGTCCAAATATATCTTGTCTCCAACTTGAAGGGGTTTACCAGGGGTCTGTTTTCAATTAGCAAAGGCCTTGTATGTCTTTACTGCTCGGTTAAGGTTTGCTAGGCATACAGTTTGGGTGTTGTGATCTGTTCAATCCAGGAACGTCCAGACAGGTTGGTTTCCTTGTTTCTAATGCTAGGGTCCTGTGTGGGGTCAAACCCATAGTTGCTCTGAAAGGGGACATTCCAGTAGATGTGTGGTCTTTGCTGTTGTAGGCATACTGTGCCATGGGCAGCATCTCATTCCAGTTATCTTGGTTGGCATTGGCGTAGCATCATGTGTATTGTTCAAGTATTTGATTCACTTGTTCAGTCTGGCTGTTGGTATGTGGGTGGTAGAAGGTGGACATATAGCGCTTTACCCCTAAGTCTTTTGTTACCTGAATCCAGTAGTTGGAGGTTAATTATGGTCCTCTATCAGTGATGATTTCTGCCAGAGTGCCATGTTGAGTTAGGATGCGGTTAGGGAAATGTCTAGCTGTCTCTGCGGTAGTACAGTAGGTGGTGGTAGGGATAAAGTAGGAAATTTTACTGAATCTATATACCATGACTAGGATTGCATTGAAAGAATTGGAAGTGGAAGTTTCAAAATATAGTCCATTGAAACGGATTAACAGGATCCTGTTGGTATGTCTAGTGATCTTAGCAAGCCTTCAGGTTTGGATCTACGGGGTTTAGTCCTTCTGCATGTCTCACAGCCCTCAATGTAGGCAGCCTTATCTTTGTCCAGTTGGGGCCAAGCATAATTCTTCTTGATTCCTTGGATTGTCTTGAGTCTTCCAGGGTGGCTGGCTATCTCTGAGTTGTGATAGTCTATGAGTACTTTGGTCCTTGTTTTGCCTTCTGGTACATAGATCCAGTTGTGTAGTAGCAGGGTAGATTCCTTTAATGATAATCCTTTCTTGTGGTGGCAGCTCTCTGGGTCTGAGATCAAATTATCAATGAGTTCTTCTGAGTACTTGTCTAGTTTCTGTGCCTCTATTATGTCAGGCTTGCGGTTCATGATCTTCATGTACATCAGTTGGATTCCTAGGCTGGCAGGATTGAGGAGTACATGGGTGTTGTGGTCCTTGGTCTCATCCGTGGTGGGAATCATATTTGCTCTTCTGCTAAGTGCATCAGGTACTATGTTGACTTTCACAGGTTTATAGTCAATTGTCAGGGTGTAGTCTGCCAGTTCTAGAGCCCATCTGGCCTGTCTTGGGTTCAACTGTCTGGGTTTAAAGAAGTAAACCAAGTTCTTGTGGTCTGTCAGGACCTTTACTGGATATTCAGCGCCACATAGGCATTGGCGCCAATGTTTCAGGGTCTTCATTATTGCAAGCATCTCCTTGTTTTAGATTGGCTAGTTTACTTTAGCAGGCAGAATATTCTTAGAGTATTATGCTCCAGTATTAGCATTCAATCCCCTTCTTCCTGAATAAGGACCCCACTCACCACAAAGTTGACGTGTTGGTTTCCAGTACAAATGGCTTAGATGGGTCAGGCATTGCCAGGACAGGTACAAAGGTGAACGTGAGTTTTAGGGCCTCAAATGCTGATGTGCACTTGTCAGTCCAGTGAAGATGACCTTTTCAGAGCAAAGCAGGTCAGGGGCAGAGCAATAAGAGAAAGTTTTGGGTGAAATCCCTACAATAGTTTTCCAGGCCCAGAAAACTTCTCCCATTCTTTCTGCATTTGGGCACCGGCCAATCTGGTATTGCTTCTACTTTGTCCTGTGCCATAGCAAAACCACCAATTTTCACCACATATCCCAGGAATTTGACCTCAGGCTAAAAAATTCACATTTCTTAAGTTTGGCATGTATGTTGGCCTGGGAGAGTTATCCAGCATAAGATCTAGGTGTTGAAGGTGCTCTTTGTGTGACTTGTTGTAGATGAGGATGTTGTCCAAGTATGCGACACAAAATCAGTTAAGGTATTCACCTAGGACAGTATTGATCATCCTTTGGAAAGTTCTGGAGGCGTTGTACAGGCCAAATGGCACTACTAGGTATTTGTACAGCACATATCTGGTTTTAAAGGCTGTCTTGTATTTGTCTCTGTCTTTGATTTGGATCTGGTTGAAGGCGTCTCTCAGGTCAATTTTTGAGTACACCTGGGCTTCATTCAATACATCACAGAAGTTGTCAGCATTGGGAATGGGTTAGCAGTTCTTTACCATAATGTTATTCAGTTTAAGGTAGTTTACGCATGAATGCATCCCACTGTCCTTCTTTCCTACAAACAGCATAGGTGACAAGAAGGGGGCCTTTGACACTTGGATGAAACCTTTTTTTGTCTTATCCTCCAGGTATGCTTTCAAGGCCACTTGTATGAAGTGGTTACAGCTGTAAATGGGACCATGGTGTGGTTGGGCCCCTGAAAACAGGTCTATAACGTGATTGTAGATTGAATGACTGGATATTTTTGTGGCTTCTTCACTGAACACATGATCCCATTTCTGAAGGGGGTAGGTAAGGTTCCCACGCTAGGTTCCATCTTTATGGTTAAGAGTCTGTTGGTAGGGGCTTGGCCATGGCTTATACAGAAGGGGACAGTGTCACAAGATTTGGGCTCTCTTAATGTGGCGTTTTTCTTGTGATAGTTCAGGATAAGGATGTGTCTATCAGACTAGGAGTTGACCAGTATCAAAGAGTGGGATAGTCCCGGCAGGAGAATCAACAACAACAGATACATGTTCTGTCAAACTCTCAAGGGGAGTTCTTACTATCATTCATAACCAGCGTCTCAAGAGCTATTTCTCATGGTCACTTGTAAGCTGTGCTAGACTCTGTCAAGCCTGGTTTTTTGCCAGACTGGCATCAATGAAGCTTTTGTTGGCTCCTGTATCAATAAAAGCCTTTATCTGGTGCTTGTTTCCTAGTATGTCTATTGTCACTTACACAAATTTATAAGAACTGACCAAGGTGTTTATTTACACCAAGGATACAGAGGAGGTATTATTCTTAGGGCTTGCTCTGATAAGATGTCCCACCTTGTGGCAGTAGAAATATACCACATCTCAATAACTGTGTTGTAGTTCCTTGTGAGTTATTCCTGTTTGGCTTGGTGTAGCAGCTCTGCCAACACAGGCTGGGAGCAAGTTCAGGCTTTCCTGGTTCAGGCTTAGATCTTTGCATAGGGGTAAAAACTCTTCTAGGCTTAGTGTGGGTGGATAGTGCTTGATTAGATCTCAGAGGACGGTGTTCACCCCTCTTCTGAAAATGATAGCAACAAGTTTGTCTTCTAACTGGGTGCAGGTTTTCAATTTCAAGAAGTCATTATTGTATTCCTGAATGACACATTGGTCCTGTTTTATATCTAGCAAGGTGATCAAAGCATTATGTCTGGTGTCATTGCCATTGCCCATGAGTTCAGCTTCAAATTTTGAGTAATTGAGGCAAAAATCAACATCTTTGGTGATGGCTTTTCCAAACCAGTCTAGTTTATCCCCTGACAGCATGGTGGCCACCCTCAGGATTTTTTTGGTGTTTTTGGGACAGTTATTATTGTTGGCTTGAAAATGGAGGCAGTGGACAGGCATATCACAATGAGCTTCTTCCATAGTGAGCTTGCCCATCTGAGGCATGTTCATCTTGGTTGTGGTCTGATTAACTATCACGTTTTGTACTTGTGATGTGGCAGGGTTCTGGGGTTTGGCACCAAGTGTATGATCTTTTTTTTTGGCGCTTCAGGTTTTAATTCATGAAAATATCAGGGAGATAATTGCTTTATGAATGTAACAAGTGATTATCACAATAAAAATCATAAAAGTAGCCCAAGAGTTAACAACACCTTGGGACCCATGTTATCATAGTTGTAAAAGGTTGTCATAATGTTAGGAAGCCATTCAAAGGTAGAGGCTTTGGATAACACAGGTGGAGAAACTGCTGGGCCAGCAGGGAGAGCCTATAATAATATGGATAATAACTTGATAACAGAATATAGGTATCACCCAAGCAAGGACCAGTGTCAGGAATCACTTCCCTGACCACAGTTATCCAATAGTTAAAGACTTAAACCAACTCCCAAATTTAGATGATCTAAGTTACTGCAACTCAATTAATTGTCAATTAATTGTTTTTATGCCCCACAACAATGCAGATGCAAGTAAAACCTACAAAGAACTCAGTACTATAATGCATCTAAAATAGTCTGATCATAATTCCTGCCACTGCATGTGAGGCATTAAACCTGGGTTTCAAACTCATTAAGTCTTTACTCCCAATTCCACCCCCCTAGTATAAGAACTCCCATCCTAATCCCAAGTTAATTATTTGATTAAAATTTATTTCTACAATAAAGCAATCTTGCCCTATTATTCACTTGATTATTTAGTAGTATCTCCTAGGTCAGATGATTGGAATCCCCTATTTGTGGTCCGTAGTTATCATCTGGCTCTCCTTGTTCCTGCCTTGTATCCTGTCTCAGGGCCCAGTTACCTTGTGCTTCCTGGTCCTTGTCCAACCTCTACCCTACAGCTTGAAGAGCTATCTCCTGTTGTATAGAGTAATACACCCTTGTTTGATTCCTCAACTGTATTTCCCTCTATAAAGAGGGTCCTTTATAACCAGGGATCATAGTTTGGAACCATTCAGTTCTACAAGCCTGTGAGAGTAATGTAGAGTACTTCAAACAACTGGGTTAACATTGTATCATCAGCTAAAGTAGGTTTTAGCAGGCAGTTGGGCTTTGGAGTTAGAGAAGTGTTCATTGGTACAAGATAAGCTAGCAGATAGTTTTATTTATCACAGAAAAATCTGGGTGGTCTTATGTACCACTTTTTTTTACAACCAATGGTTTTAGTGACTTTAGATTTTGCCAAGGGGTTATAAATAAGTATATTCTCCAGGTTAAACTTGGAGTAGGCAGGATTCAAAAGATACTTGGTGAAATGCACGGGTTCAAAGGGTGCTCCAGGAGGATGGTATGGCCTGAGCAGTGGGGCCGCAGTTTGGTCACTATGAAGGGCAGGGGCCTTGTTGTCTTGGGGACTAGAGTATAGTAGAAGTGATAAAGTACTAGAACTAGGTATGGTAAAATTTTCTTGAACCAAAGGTTCATTAATCTTTATTATCAGAATGAGATTACTGGAATTCTTATATTACAGGGGTTTTTATACTATCAATTTTGCTTTGTCAAATTTTGTGGTCTTTAGGTGCATGAGCAATTTGCCGTCAGGGCTTTGGCAATGGGGTAGGGCTTCAAGGGCAGCAAATTCTGGTTTGGCTGGCTCTGGTGACCAGAAGCAGAAATGCTTCATTTTATCACTTCTATTCTTTGTGCTGCCTAAGAAGGCCATTGTATTACCAAATTTGTGCTGGGGACTGACAGTGGCTGATGCTTATGTGAGGGTTCATTTTCAGGTCTTGTCTTAACTTATTTTTGGCAAGCAATAACCTCTGCATAAGTCTGGATTCTTGGTGGCGCGCATTTGATGTTAATCTGATCTCCATTTGGGAAATCTTTCACTAAGCTGGTGGGGTGTGAGAAAGCTTACCAATTCAAGTCTGAAACTTGGCAGGTTGGAGGGTCCCTGTTCATCCTGGCTAGTAAAAGATGTTCCCTGAGGACCAGGATTTGATTCCTGTGTTTTCAATACTAGTATTGAAATATCATTCTTGACAACAGTCCTTATTTTGGATTAGAAGGCTTCAAAAAAACAAATTATAAACTTAGAGGTGATCCCAGCAGCTCTGAGGAAGATTTTGCATTTCTAAACTCTTTGAATATTTCCAACTTGTTTAAATTTGGTTTGAAAGTTCCAGATTCAGATGTTGGCACCTTTTTAATAAATTTCAGTAGAAAAGAAAATCTCTTCAGAGAAAAAGTGCTGTAACACTATAAGTGATATCTTGAGCACTGCATGTGATATAATTTGTTTCAAGATTTTTCTTGCACTAAAATTTAGACTATTTGATAGACAAAAGAATATTTTTAAATATACTGTATCACAAAAATAAGTTTGTTTTTTCTTTAGTTTCTTTAGCTAGTAGGGAGTGGCAGTTATTATGTTTTTCTTTGGAATTTTTTTCCTTGAATAAAGTAGGTGTGGATAGAATACTTTTGCTATCACTATCAAGTATATACCTCTTAAAAGTATATAATACAAAATAAAGAGAAAACAATAATATTTTTAATGATTTATTAAAGAAAATCATTGTGCACCTATTTTATAATCCCCATAGTGTTCATATAGATTATATCAGTCATAGGGCTTGTTTATAGCTTTTTTAAGTGAAATTAAAATATCGCAACCTTTGAGGGCCCAGAATGAGCCAGACAAACCCCTATGTTGCATAGGTTTACTGTAAATTCAGAACTTAAACGTAAAAATGCGGGATTGTCAAATCCTTGGCCCAAATTTTGAATCACTTTTGCCAGATGGCCTTTTTTAATCAAATTGATTTTTTGAGTATTTGTTTGAATTTTTAAAAATGCAGGAACCCATAGACACTTTTCAAAGTTTAAGTCAAACTGCATATTCCAATGGACAAAATGAATTAAATGGAATCAGATTTAGAGCGCTCAAATCCATAAACCCTTTTTGTTAAGTTTACTATGTTTTTTGAAATTGCGGGATTGTCAAATCCATGAATCAAATTTCAAATCACTTTTGGATGCCACTAGTAAACTAAGATTTTAAATGCAGGAACTGGAATCCAAATTTAATGTACAGTAATCATATTAGGAAATAATAACCCAAATCAAAAAGCTTCACCACAACTAAAATCAAATGAAAAATTCAATCTTGATAACCATGTTTAGACATAAAAGTTATTAAGCTCTAAAATTATCTAACCCCAGAAATTATACAATATTATACACTTCAAACCACGGATATAGAAACTCTGCTACTATTCAAGGCTAAATCAAGAGAAAACAACTACTCACAACTAAACCAATAAATCCAAATAAATACATATTTAATCTAAAATATTTTTTATTTTTATGGACCGTCAGTTGCATTCCCAACCTACTCCTGCACCAGCCTGCGGGGCAGCCTGTCTACAAGGGCGTCCCAGAGGGTCCAAGAATTTACCCAGAACCCAACTTGAGGAGAGTCATGCTGGCAAACAGGCCTGCCAAGCTGACATTGCCAGTCAACCACCTCCTGCATCCCAAGCCAGATCAAGCAGCCTGAATATAAGACAGAAGCCGCTCTCAAGGCCTGCCAATAAAAGTCTCCTACACCAGGGTTACCAGGAACACTGAGGTTTTTACACTCCCACTGTATACCCAGTTGTCACCTGGTCCCACACTCTTGACCTAAGAGTTGCTACTTCCTGCCCCCATGTCTTTGACACCTCCTATCAGCCATTGGCCCCAACTGAGGAACCATCTGTACCTGTGTCTTATGCCACCATTGACAGCACCAGCACAACCAAGCGTGATCCCATCTTCTACATGAAGGTCCCCATCCCCTGTGTTGAACCTGCCAGCAAGGATGCAGCGGTACCTGCCAAGAGCCGGCGTCAGTTGACAGATAATGAGCGTAAAGCTCTCCTCAACTGCTTAAATGGAGGAATGGCAGTTTGGGATATTGCATCCCAGTTTGGTGTTGCAGCCAGGTATATTGGCAATATCAACAAAAAATATGGCAACATTGAGTGAATTGCCAAATCCACCAAGGCTAAGCGGCAGCCCAGCCTACTTCAGCCCATTCATCTCAAGGCAATCAGGCAGTGGGTGACCAAGGATTGTCACCTGGACACGCTTGCTGTCCAATCAATGTTGACCACAGATTTTGGGCTCTCTGTCTCTAAAGCCCTTGTTTACCAAGCAATGGTCAAATTGGGCTTCTCTTGGAAGGTCCCTGGAGTTTCTTCATACAATAGGAACAGCCAGAAAACAATCAAAGATTGACACATTTATTCCAAGACTTATCTGGCCCTTAAGGAGACTAGCAATGTACAGTTCTTCTACATTGATGAATTGTTTTTTTCCTCCTCACTCAGGTCTAGGCATGGGTGGGTCAAGAAGGGGCCCAAGGACAACATAGCCCATTATTCAGCTGTCTGTTCCCAGACCTATTCAATGGTTGCTCTTCTTGGTCCTTGCGGGTTGGACTAATATCAAATGATCAAGGATTTTCACAATAGTGGGACTTTTCTCAATTTTCTCCAAGCCGTCAAGGAGTACTATGGATTAATTACCAGGGCACAATCAACATTGTTGTGTTGGATAATGTTGGGCTCCATAAAGTGGAGCTGGTTGTGTCTGAGTTCCTGCCCATGGATAAAAATAGCCATTCAGCCAGCCACTGCCTGGCTGACTGTCCAATGAGACTCCTCTTCCTCCCCCTATATTCTCCATTTCTTAACCCAATTGATGAGGTCTTTGGGTGTATCAAAAATAAGTTGAAGAAAGGCCTCCCTCAGGACACCAAGGATCTCTTCAACATTCTTGAGATCAGTCAATTTGCAATGCCAGCTGATGTGGTGGCGGCTTTTTACAAGCACTTGGAATCCTTCTTTGCCAAATCTCTTGCCTCTGAGCCAATCAGATAAATGGGTGCTCTAGATATCAATTGTTTTATTTTTATTTATTTTGTTTTTACTAGGACTCAAAAATTGTTATTTATATAGAATAGTGTGACGTTGAATTGTATTATAGACATATAAGAATACATACAAAAAGTAAGTAAAATTAATTATTCTAGATATAGAGATATGTATTTTTTATTATAATCCACCAAATAGTGTATTGACTATGGAGTTAACAAATAAAAAATTAAAAAAGATAGAATTAGATTAATTTTATTTAATCAATTGTGATTCCTTGTTGGTACTTTGGCTTTTTAAAGCCACAAATTGGACCTCACAAGTCATCATCTGATCCTTAATATTTCAGTGCCACTATAGCCACACACACAAAAACCAATGATTTTCATGTATCTCTTACTAATTAGTACTTATGATGTGGATCTAGCATATCAAATATATTTATCAAATTGTATTACAAGGGAAAGAAGTTGAGTTCTAAACAATCACTTGTTTAGAACATAAGTGGAGCAGGCCGCTTGATGCAGATAAATTCAGTTCTTGTTGTTTAACTATGTAATATATGAACCTGTGCTTGACAAGCCAGCAAATAAAAGCATTTTTAATTATTTTTATTATTTGATGTGTTTGCAACTATAACTAAAGTCTTATAGTATATTTAGATATATTACTATTACAATTGAACTATTAAATTTTAATTATTAAAAGATCATTATTAAAATTTAAATATTAAAAGATCATAATTAAAATTTAAATATTAAAATATCATTATTAATATTAAAATTTAAACATTTAATTTTAAATTGTCAATATTTAAATTTGAATATTTAAAAAAATAAAAAAGTTAATTTTCAAGGGAATAAAATTTATTAGGGATATAAAACTTGCAAATGGAATGCAATTATTCTGGAGAATTATACCCCATAATCAAATTTTTGGCTAAAGCGTCTAACTGGATCCATGTACTCTTCTGTATGTGGTGAACAACCCTGGATGCAATTGCTAGAGGGGTGGCGCCCTGTACCCCAGTGGTTGTTAAACGTTTAATAAAAGGAAGGCGGGTGAGTGAATTGATTAATAGGTTTTTTTCAGGGGGCACATAGTACCCATACAACAACACAAATGCAAAGGAGTTGTACAGGACATTCTTGACTGTCCTATACCCCTGTGGTGTCTTCTGGTGTTCTAGTGCTAATTGGCATATATCAAGTTTTATAGGTACATCCTCCAATTTTTTGATGTTAGTCTTTAATATGCAATGTAGTAGGATTCCCAGGTATATTGTAATGTGAATCCTTTTTGAGATATATTTTTTGGAGAACATGCACAATTTCTTGTACATTTGAACTAATTTGTTTATATAGGATGTTTGGCTGAATTTGAATATTGTACCAGGAGGCGCCTGACTTGTATCTGCCTCCATGCCTCCGCAAACAAAATTAATATAGGCTTAAATGTATTCACAAGAACTGTGTCCCTGACCTTATTTGATAATGCTTTGAATAATTCATTAAAAATTTCAGTTTTAATATATTCATTTCCTATTTGAAAGTTATTTTTATTAGGTTTTTTCATATTCATTGATATTTGAAAGGGGAAATTGTTGTATACTTTCATAAATATATTTATCAAAGTATATTTTTATATTCATGCAAATTTCACTCATCTCTTTGAAGTTGATATTTGCTCCTATTTTGTATGCTTTCCTAATCCACAGCAAGAACCCCATGGGTGGCAAATATCCCCTAGCTTTTGCTTCTATATTTGCAAAATTATTCATATTAATTTGAATTATTTTATTTATTTTATTTATTTCAGTTTCATTTATTTGCTTTACAGGGGCTACCAGTGATTGGTAACCCCTGTAAAACCAACTTGGTGTGAAAGCTTCCACTTCCACAACCTTGTCCCCATCCCTAGTTATAACTAAAGTAAATATAAGTAAAACATAAAAAGACTTACTAATTGTTTCCCCCTGTGGCTCCCTCAGCCACAGGCGCCCCTTCAGCAAACTTCATGAGTGTTGGCTGCTCTTCATTTGTTTTTCTGGGATTGATTTCCTTATTTTCTGTGCTACTTATGTTTTCTCTTGATTTTCATTAGTTGAATTTTCATTTTTTCTTGAGGTGCTTCTGCTTCTTGATTGTGTTTTGTTTTCATCTGTTTCCATTTGATCAGTTTCCTCTTCATTTTTGTTAATTTCCTTTGAGCTTTCAATCCTTCAATCAATTTGATTTTTTGAGTATTCTTTCTGTTGGTTTTTTCAAATTCCCACAAGTTGTAACTTTGACTTTTGAAATCTAACCGCTTGAGTATTTCCTTTTGAAGATTTTAAACTATTTCCTTGTGTTCTTTGTTGACTATTGTTCCCAGGCTATTTTTTGTGGTTTTGTTTTTCTGGACCAAGGCCCTTCCCTCATTTCTCAGTTGATTTATCACAATTTCCCTTATGTTATGTTCAAGCTTGACAACCTTTTGGAGGGCTGACTCTAATTTATTGATAAGGCTGTAGATATTTGACATTTTGTTTAAATTACATCAAAAGCCTGGTTTTTATAGTACTACTTTCACTGCATGAAAAATTTTCATTATCATTAATAAATTAAAGACCATAAATGTAAATATTGCATTAGAATATTGCAATTAGACATCAACTCTTGATATTTTGATATTATGTGCATAACTCAATGAACTTTTTTTTAATAAAATTCATTGTAAACAATGCCTTTTTCATTGTAATTTATTTAAGTGGACTGTGTTTATATTAGAGAGCCATTAACACTTAGTACAAATATTGAAAATTAGTGCATTTTACAGCCTGTATATTTGCCTATTGGTAATAATTCTATAAACTTTTTAGTTGGATTTTGCGAGGTAATAATAATGTAATGTGTTAACAAATTACTGTTTATTGTCATTAATTGGCTGATTTTCTTTGCTGTGGCAATTGTGCATTTTCCAATATTTATGCACTAGTATCCAATTGGTTGGCTTCACATCCAATCACACAGGTGATAGGAAACATGGTTGCCACCCTGAGACCAGATGTGGTTGGGGTAGTGACCATGTTTTCTATCACCTGTGCAATTGGAAGTGAAACCAACCAATCAGATACTAGTGTGTAAATATCAGAAAATGCACAATCACCACAGCAAAGAAAATCAGCCAATTAATGGTAATAAACAGTAATTTATTAACCTATTATATTATTATTACCTCACAAAATCTGACTGAAAAGTTTACAGAATTATTACCAATAGGTAATTATACAGGGTGTAAAATGCACTATGTATCAATATTTGTACTAAGCGTTAATGGCTCTCTAATATAAACACAGTCCATTTAAATAAATTATAATAAAAAAGGCCTTGTTTAAAATGAAATTTAATAAACAAAATGCATTGAGTTATTCACATAATATCAAAATATCAAGAGTTGATGTCTAATTGCAATATTGTAATGCAATATTTACATTTGTGGTTCTTAATTTATTATTGATAAAAAATATTTATGAAAATAACTTTATGTTATTCATAAAATATACAGCATTTTATTGATTATGAGAATGTCAATAATGTAAAAAGAATATGTTACTAATTATACATCAAAAGAAATGATATCAACTTTAATAAGTTGTCACAAAGAAAAGGTTTATTTTACTGATCAAGGGACAAGTGGGGGAGGGAATGGGCAGAATGTACGTCACCATTATATGCGCCTGTGGAAGGGACAGCAACAGAGGTAGTGGGGGGTGGTGTTTTGGGAGTCAGGGTTGGAAGTTGGGTGGCTTGATGGGTGGGGTTGAAGAGGCAGGGTTTGTTGACTGGGAAGGGTGGAAAGAGCTGATTGATTCAATTGCTCAAATTCTTCTTCTGTCACATATGTGGGCTTGACAAACCAAATGAATGGGCGTGGGGGGAGGCTGGAGTCCTTTCTGGACTTATCACTATCACTTGCATAGAATATAACAAGATCTGATAAGTCCTGGACAAATATGGAAGGGAAAAGCTTGTATCCCTTCTCAATTTGAGAGCACAGTTCATTGTAGGTGGCAGGCTTTAATTGCCTGAGAGCTGAACCAAAATTGTAAAGACATACATCTGCAAGATGCATGTCAGTGTGGTTGATGATATAGGACCAACAGGTATGCCCCACAGCCATAATTTCTTTGGCGGTCCATTCCTGCTGCTCCATCTCCACACTCAGTACAACTGTGTGTACAGCGTTTTGTATGGCCCACTCCTCCAGCATGTCCTTGAGCTCTGTCTGTAGGCATACCCATCTGTGGTGTTTGATATTGCTGAGTAATAATTGACACCCAATGGGGAAACTACTGTCAAAACCCCAACAAATCAATATAAAATTAGGCTGTTCTTGTAGACATCAGATTGGATACACTTTTCTCTATAGTCTTGGATACTTGCTGTAATCTTGGCATACAGCAATAAAATGACATCATTATGGGCCCTCATTGCCCTTTATTTGATAAAGTTAATAATGATTGCATTGTATGGGTTGGTATCCACCAAACTGGGGCCACCAAAAAACTTTATTGGACAAGATTCTGACAGCAACCACAACTCCATACATCCACAAATTCACTGTTCTCTTATTGGTGAAAATGCTGTGGAGTCCCAGTTGGAGATGGACCTGGACCAGGGGCATTCACAGGTCACGCTTCATGATAGCCATCATGAGAGGGTGGGCTTTTTCACCTTCAGTTGAAATACGGGCATCAGTTGGGGTCCTCTTGGGAGAGGGGCCACATTTGGCATGGGCTTACAGGGTTGTAGCCACAGTGGACTTTGCAAAACCCATCACGCCCACAATTTCACCAAGGAACATAAGCATCCCTTGCTTTTCAACCATTTTGAGAACAATTTCTGGGGTGATCAATTTTCTTCTGCGTCTTGTAGGCTGATTGGCTGGAGGTGGAATGTGTCTGTCTTGGGAACTGGACATTGCCATCTGATTGGCTGTTTCTGGATTCTGGCTTCCTTAGGTGATCACTTGGCTCAATTGGCTGGTTCCAGATGCCATTGTTGATATGTGATTTGGTTTGGCAGCTGCCTGTGCATGATAGGCAAACAGGGTCATGCTTGAGGACGCGGGAGAAAGAACACACTCCTGGGTAGTTCTTGGGGAGGGGCCTGCAGGTTGGGTGTGACCATAGACAGAGGCTTCACTATTAGAAGACCCAGTGTAGCCCTGCATGATTTTGTCAAGGCCAGGGAACAGCTTTTTTATTTGGTTGTTGTTAAAAGAAGGCATAATAAATTTTTATTAAAAAAATTAAACTCAAAAAGAGGAGTGTATATTTTAGTCAATTTTATTGTTAAGTATGTTAAGTTGGTAAATATTACAATCTAAGTTTTAGCCACACTAAAATGGAATAGGGTGATTTTTGAGAATGCCTGTGCTTCCTAAAAGAATTAGCAAAAATCTACTCTGGATCCTTTGCCATCCTTTTTGAGACACCTATAAATTATATTTATTTCAAATTCACCTCACTTTGATTTTGAAATTTGGTTCTTGGATTTGACAATCCCACAATTTTGGATTTTTTAATTTTTACATGTTGTCTATGATTTGTTTGAAATACAAGAAATCTCAAACTGTACATTAAAATCCTGCATTTCTGATTCATGTATCCTGCATTTGTTGTGTTTTGTGTTTTGTCTTTTGTTAGTTGAGTTATCTGCTCAAGAGACTCAAAATTTGCCAATTTAAATAGTTGATTTTATTAAATATTTTATTTTTCACTCAGCTGAGTTGCCCATAAAATTATTTTAAAATTTGGACCAAGGATTTGACAACCCTGAAGTTTTACGTTCAGGTTCTGAATTTACAGTAATGCCTCCAATTGAGCAATTGTGTGACCAAACAATCACACTGCACGGCCCATACTAGAGTCTGGATGGACTCCCACAGGGGAGGCAGGCCGTGTCACAGTAGATTTCATAATGCCAGGTATTGTCTGTCCAAGTAAGAAGGCTCAGAAGGCTGGAAAACCTGTATTGAAATTGACCAAGTTAACAGATTTAAACCAAAAGTTTGATTGAAAATGGGTTACAGCTGCTCCAGTCCGCCAGCAAAACCAGCTCCCTCTTTCAAACTGACGTTGATAAATTGACGTAATATGAGGGTCACCCAATATGAGCTTGTTAATCAGTATGGTTGTCAGAGACTAGTCACACAAGGGTTCTTTGCAACCTGGACCAGATACTTACTTGGCAACATGGAAGGAATAGGAGGTCAAGACTCAGGTGGTATTGCTTAGTCAATTTTTCTGATATATATTGAATATTTTTCCCTGTTTCAACTTTAAGAGTTGAGTCCTCCTAAATTTACTCAATAAAAATCAATTATCCCAAGTTCTAAATTTTAAATTTTAAAAATGCATCCTGTGATTGGGTTGTTACGGTATATCCTGTACAATCTGATTCCTAACCAAATCATTTCAGGAAGAGGGGCCCAGCATCATGAACTTTGTTGTTGGCGCCTCTAGATGTCAATTTCATGTCAGCCAATTTTGTAGCTCCTCCCCCCATTCTTGAAACTGAAAATCATGTCCCTTCTCAATGCCTGGAATTCTATGCTGAAGATTCATTGATGCTTTCCCAGGTCATTTATCCTGATTTACTTTGGTTAGGACTACTGGATCTACTTAATCCTGGAGTTACAATTGGAAATTTCACAAAAAAATATCTGAAGCCGCATTGGTGGTTAATAATCAATTCTATGTGGATTTGGGTGGTAATGCCCCATCATTTAGAAACGGCTTCATATTATCCAGTGATTTCCAACACAGGCTGGGCCTGAAAAGCCATGTACACAATAGGCACTATGCGGACCAGGTAGTTTAGAGAAGTGGCTAGGGGGCGCCAACTCCCGTATGGGGGACAACTTAGTCAGCCAGCCCCAATACTGTTATCTAGACAAACCCCAGCTTGCTGAAGTCCTGGGTGGGAGGTGCGTTGGGGAGAGGAGGGGCAGTTGGAATATCCTTCATTACTGGTGGTAGATCCAGGTGATGGGGATAGAAATACTCCAGGTCAAGGGCTGGGGCGGTTTGGCAAGGACAACAGGAGTATGGCCAGGAGGATATGAGTATGCAAGTTTGTATTGAGTAGCAGATTCACAAATAGATGCAAAGAGAATAATTAAATTTGAGCAAAAATAGAAAATTCCTGTAAAAAGATAATAATTTCTAGGCATAACCTTGATTTATTAAGATTTCAACAGTGAGGAGGGCTTCTCCCCCCTCACTACTTATACTACTGATGATTTTGTGGCCTTTTGTGCCACCAGAGAACTGATGGCATCATTTGGAGTTGGATTTACAATCTTAACCAGAATTTGCATGCTTGGGCAAGAGGGTGAGATCTCATTGGCTGCTATAACAGGAACCTTTTGGAATTTGCAGCATGGCAAGTTGCTACAGTTATTTTTAGCACCCGCAATGAATCAATTGTCCGATTGTGCAATAAAACAATTGTGCTCCCAATGTGCCATTTCCTGATAGATAGGTGGCCCAAATTTGATAGCAGGCTCAATGCCAGGGATTTGAGGCTTGTGTGCCTCTCAAATACTGGGCCATTTTCTAGTCAAAAGGGGGGTATTTTGCCCTGGAAAGTGCTTTGTGGGGGTTTCCAAGCTGCATGTTTTATCACCTCTAAGGAGGCCAGCTGACTTTCCAGGGCACTCCGGGCCCTGACATTATCCCCTACCATAGTTGGGCTTGCAGAACACAACTCTTTACTCCAAGACTTTTATTCCTTTAGTAGGATGGCAGCATTCTCCAGGTTGGACTCAGGTTCCAAAGTATTCTCTTCATGGGGGTATCCTTTCCATTTGACCAGGAAGTGAGGTTTTTGGTATTGGAGTTTATGTCCCAGGATGGCTTCAACCTTGTGTTCCGTGAAGCTTCCTATTTTGATGGGTGGGGAGCTGTTCTCACTATCTGGTGTGGGAGAGAGGGTCCTTTCTTTTTTGATAACAGGGAGAGGTGGAATACGTCATGAATCTTCCATCAGAGGGGGGATTCTAGTCAGTATTCTATGGTGCCAATGCGTTGTAAGACTTTGTAAGGACCTGTTTGACAGGAGCTCAAGCTAGCGCAAGGGGTAGTGGTCTTGATGTTCTTAGCGCTGAGATACACAAGGTCTCCTACTTCAATTGAGGGGCCAGGGCTTTGTTTCTTGTTGGAAAAATCCTTGTATACTTGTACTGCTCTTCTCAGGTTCTTGGCACATTCTTCTTGGCACGTGTGGATGTTGCTAACCCAGTCTCATTCTTTGGGATTGTTGGCTTCCTCTGTGGGGGGCATCCCATGTGGGGTTGAATCTGTAGTTGGCTTTGAAGGGGGACATACTGGTGGAGCTGTGGTCTTGGTTGTTGTACACAAACTGAGCCATTGGTAAGTGGATTACCCAATTGTTCTGTTCTGAGTTAACGTAGCATTGTAAATACTGTTCAAGGACCTGGTTCACTCTCTTGGTCTGTCTGTTGCTCTGGGGGTGGTATGCAGTAGACAATGATCTTTTTATTCCCAATTCATTTAGGATTTGGGCCCAAAACTTAGAGGTGAATGGTGGGCCTCTGTCTGAGACCACTTCTTGTGGGAGTCCATGGTTCATGAATACTTGGTTACGGAATAGAGTGGCAATTTCCTTTGCTGTTACTTTGGTTGTTGTTGGAATGAAGTAGCCATCTTGGTGAAGCAATCAACAATTACAAGGATGGCGTTGAATCCTTTTGAATTTGGTAGCTCCACAATGTAGTACATGGAAACTGACTTCCAAGGGCCTTCTGCAATCTGAAGGGGTTGTAGTAATCCTTCTGGCTTTCCTTGCTTAGGTTTGGTATGTCCAAATGTCTTGCAACCACTGAGGTATCCTTCAATCTCTGGCTTTATCCTGGGCCACATGTAGGTTCTCTGAATCCCTTTGAGAGTCTTTGTACGTCCAGGGTGTTCTGACATGGGGGAGTTGTGGTATTCCTTTGGTATCTCTAAGCGCATTGGGCCTTCTGGTACATAGGTGCGTCCATGTAGCTACAGGGTGTTTCTGTGTAGGGAGTACCCTGTTTGGTAGTATCAACTGTTGATATCTTTCTTTAAGTCTTCCATGATGGAGATGCAGTGCTGGTCTACGGTCTGAGCTAGTTGAATTTCTTCTCTTCTACTGGCTAGCCCCAGGAATAGGAGCATTGGCTCAATCATGTTTGGGGACAGCAAGGATTTAGTGTTGAATTCTTCAATCTCTTTGGCACTAGGAAAAAGGTTGAATCTTTGGCTTAAGGCATCTGATACAATGTTGATCTTGCCAGGCTTGTAGCTGATTGATAAGTTGTAATCTTCTAGGAATAAGGCCCATCTAGCTTGTTGCTGATTCAGTTGTCATGGTTTGAAGAAGTATGTCAGGTTCTTATGATTGGTCATGATTCTCACATGGCGGTTGGCTTCACACAAGTATCTTCTCCAATGTTTCAAGGACTGGGTGATAGCAGGCATCTCTTTATTGTAGATGGGGTAGTTCAAATCAGGCAGAGTGAACTTCCTTGAGTAGTAATCTATAGGGTGCACCTTACTATCATGTTCCTCCTGAAGCAATACCCCCCTAATGCAAAGTCAGAGGCGTCTTTTTCCACAATGAAGGGCTTATTGTAAACCGGCATTGCCAAGACGGGGGCAGAAACAAAGGCATTTTTTAGCAACTACAAAAGCTGACTTGGCGGTATCATCCCACACAAAAGGGTGTTTCTTGGAGGTGAGGCGGGTCAAGGGCAAGCAGATTGAAGAAAAATTTTGGACAAATTCCCGGCAGAAGTTTGCCAGACCCAGGAAACTTCTGACCTCCTTGCGGTTCTTAGGTTCAGGCCATGATGTCATGGCCTCTATTTTATCAGGCATCATTGTGAAGCCTCCTTTCAGTATATTGTACCCCAGAAACTCTACTTCTTCTTGGAAAAACTCACATTTCTGGAGCTTAATAAAGAGTCTGTGTTCCTTGAAGCGTTGTAGGACAGCTTGAAGGTGCTCAACATGTTCCTCAAGTATGCAACTGTAAATGAGGATGTCATCTAAGTAGGCTACGCAACATTGGTCCTTGAGTCCTCCCAAGATCACGTCCACCATAGTTTGAAATGTACTGGGCGCGTTGCACAGCCCAAACAGCATAACCAAGTATTCAAAAAGACCTTGCCTAGTCTTGAAGGCAGTTTTCCATTTGTTGCCAGGCCTGATCTGGATCTGGTTAAAGGTGTCCCTCAAATCAATCTTTGAGAAAACGTTGGCTCCTGAAAGCTGGTCTGAGAGGTCTTTGGCATTGGGTACAGGGTATCTGTTCTTCACTGTGATGCTGTTTAGTTCCTGATAATTGACACAAGGGCGGAAGTTGTCACCCTTCTTTTTAACAAACAATAGAGGGGACAAACAAGGAGATTTGGAGACATGTATATATCCCTTCTTCAACATCTTGTCCAAGCACTCTCTTAAGGTGGCTTGTTCCTTCATGTTACAACTATAGCCTGGTCCATGCTTAGGTTGGGTTCTGGGGAGGAGGCCAATGGCGTGATCAAACTAGCTATGTTTTGGCAAGGCAGTGGCTTCTTCTTTGGAGAAGACAGACTCCCAAGACTTCAAACATTTTGGGATCTCATCTTTGCAGGATTTCATGGTGATGTTGTTTAGCTCAGGCGTCTGCTGAGGGTTCAGGCAGGGGACCTCTAAGGTTTGGCTCTCATGAGTGACAGTCAGTTGATGGTTCTTATAATTCAAGTTCAATTGATGGTCAACCCACCATTCAAAACCTATCACTACAGGTTTGGGAAGCTTCTCCATGATGTGGAATCTGGTGGGCAGTAATCTCTTGTTTAACTTCAGGGAGACAAACTCTTCAAATTTGTGGGACAGGTCTGTTGTCTTATTACCCAAGGTTACCAGTCAGGAATTTCCCTGGATTGGTACACCAAGTTTCTCAGCTAGGCTATGTTCCATGTAGTTGAGGGTTGCCCCACTGTCTAGGAGAGCTTAGTGTTCACCTCATGGTCATTATAACATAAGGTAGTGTCAATGATAGGATAAGATTGGAAAGCGTTATTTATTGCTGAGATGATTGCTCCTTGGGTTCCATTGGAGCGGCTAGTGCAGTCCTTGGATAAATGGCCACTCTGGTGGCAATAGAAGTATAGTCCACTTCTGACGTGGTGTTGGTACTCTTCAGGGGTCATGTTCAAGCAGGGCCTACTTGTACCAGGGGTTTTGTTGTTCCAGGGTTGGCCAGCGTGGTACCCTTGTGGTTGGCTGAAGTACATGCCTCTGGCAATAGCCAGGAGCTTGTCTTTGGGAAGGTCACATTGGTGGTGTCTCATTAGGCTGGCATGGTGTGGGTTAAGACTGTTTCTGAAATGCAAGCCTGATATGTTGTCAGGAATCTTGGCTGCATCCACCAGGCGTAGGAATTGTTGTATATAGGTTTCCAGGTTGTCTCTTCCCTGAGTCAGGTGGATGAGCCCCATGTAGGCTTGGGTCTTGGCCCCAGAAGGGGTAGTTGCAGAGTTCATTCTTTCCAGGAATTGATTGTAGGAAAGTATGAGGTCTGGGTCTTCCTTGAGGCAGGTCAAGAAGGTTGCTCTGGTATCATCCTTCAGTTGGGCGGCCACCATCATAACCTTCTGGGTGTTGTCTCTGAAGCTCTTGGGGTGGGCACAAAACAAGGTGTTTATCATGATCATTCCTTTTCTTGAACCAGCCAAGTCCAATTTTGGCAGGCCAGGAAAGGTTGTGGGGGCAGCAGTATTCTGGTTTGAGGTGGAGATGGTCACAGTCTGGATTTGGGATGACTTGGCAACAATTTCTTCTTGGTATTTGTTTGTTTCTTGTTTTTTGGTCAAATATTTTCTTAGGTAGTAAGCTGAGGTCATAAATAAAAGCATACAAGATATCCATATAATCAAAGAATAATAGGGGTCCAGGGTTACTAATTTAGATATGATTGACATACTGTCACGGCCCATACTAGAGTCCGGCTGGACTCCCACAGGGGAGGGAGGCCGGGCCTGAAAGGCCATGTACACAATAGGCGCTATGCAGACCAGGTAGTTTAGAGCAGTGGCTAGGGGGCGCCAACTCCCAGTATGGGGGACAACTTAGTTGGCCAGCCCCAATACTGCTATATAGACAAACCCCAGCTTGCTGAAGTCCTGGATGGGAGGCGCATTGGGGAGAGGAGGGGCAGTTGGAATATCCTTCATTACTGGTGGTAGGTCCAGGTGATGGGGATAGAAATACTCCAGGTCAAGGGCTGGGGCGGTTTGGCAAGGACAACAGGAGTATAGCCAGGAGGATATGGGTATGCAAGTTTGTATTGAGTAGTGGATTCACAAATAGATGCAAAGAGAATAATTAAATTTGAGCAAAAATAGAAAATTCCTGTAAAAAGATAATAATTTCTAGGCATAACCTTGATTTATTAAGATTTCAACAGTGAGGAGGGCTTCTCTCCCTCACTACTTATACTTACTGATGATTCTGTGGCCTTTTGTGCCACCAGAGAACTGATGCCATCATTTGGAGTTGGATTTGCAATTTTAACCGGAATTTGCATGCTTGGGCAAGAGGGTGAGATCTCATTAGCTGCTATAACAGGAACCTTTTGGAATTTGCAGCATGGCAAGTTGCTACAGTTATTTTTAGCTCCCGCAATGAATCAATTGTCCGATTGTGCAATCAAACAATTGTGCTCCCAATGTGCCATTTCCTGATAGGTAGGTGGCCCAAATTTGATAGCAGGCTCAATGCCAGGGATTTGAGGCTTGTGTGCCTCTCAAATACTGGGCCATTTTCTAGTCAAAAGGGGGGGGTATTTTGCCCTGGAAAGTGCTTTGTGGGGGTTTCCAAGCTGCATGTTTTATCACCTCTAAGGAAGCCAGCTGACTTTCTAGGGCACTCTAGGCCCTGACATACACCACCAATCACATTAATTGACCAAGAAAAACCTTAATTCCAAGTGGGGAATCAAACCCTGGTAAAAGCCAAACATAAGTGCAATTGAAAATTAGTCCAAAGCCAAGCAAAAAGAATTTTAATTAGCCCACACCCTCTGAAACCAAGGAATTGCACTTGGGTTGCCAAATGACCCCAAAATTCCCTTCCAGCTTCCCTAGGGCAAAAATAGTGAAAGAATCCACTTAACTGATGAATCAGGGCCCGCCAATGAAACCCAACTCAAAAATAACTCTTTGACATCCAATAAGAAGTTTCCAGTAAGTACAATTGCAGTTTCCTAGCAGAATATAGCTGGAAACACTGACAAACCTTCCCTTGTTTACATATTTTCTTAATAAACTTTTGTTGGTTAATGCACACTGAGCATTTATACTTTGCAGAGGCTTATTACATTATCACAAATTTTATACTGCTGGTGCTTTCAAACAGAGAGTACATCCAGTACCAACGCCAGCTATGGGAAACAGAGCAACTTCTTGCTGCTCCCAGCCAACCACCGCCAGCCTTCACCCTATCTCCTAGAGTGCTGGATCAAGATATAGTTCCTGTTCCTGCACCCCATCTCTTCTTTTCTGGTGTCCCTCTGCTCCAACAACTTGCCCAGTCAAGCCAGACCATGAGCGCCACCACATGAAAACTCCCCCTTGTTGTCAGGGCCCAGAATGGGCCAGAAAAAACCCTATGTTACATAGGTAAATACCCGCAATTGAAAATGCGCGACCAATCAATTGTGTTGTCAATTATGCAGATTTACCCAAAGAAAACTTTAATTCCAGATGGGGAATTGAACCCTGGTCAAGGCCAAGCCTGGGGGCAATTGGAAACTGTCCTAAAGCCATTAAAAAAAATTTAATTGGCCCACATCCTTTAAAACCCAGAATTGGGTACTTGGGTTGCCAAATGGCCCGAAATTCCCCTACCAGCTTCCCCAGGGCAAAAATAATGAAAGGATCTATCTAACTGACAAATCAGGAGTCATCAATGGGGCCCAGCTTGAGAATAACCCATTGACAACCAATAATAAGTTGCCAGTAAGTCCAATTGCAGTTTCCCATCAGGATATAGCTGGGAACACTGGCATCCCCTTTTTTGTTGACATCTTCATCTAATAAACTTTGTTGGTTAATGCACACTGAGCATTTATAATTTTCAGGGGTTTATTACATTATTACAAATTTTTACTGCTGGTGCTTTCAAACAGAGAGTACCTCCAGTACCAACGCCAGCACTGGGAAACAGAGCAACTTCTAGCTGCATCCAACCAACCACTGCCAGCCTTTACCTCATCTTCTAGAGTGCTGAACCAAGAATTAATTCCTGCTCCTGCACTGCGCCCTCCTTTCCTGGTGTTCCTCTGCATCAACAACTTGCCCAGCCAAGCCTGACCATGAGCGCCGCCACAGAAGAACTTTCTCTATTCCTTTTTCTTCATCATATGACTACAGTAAGCTTGGATTTACCTATTTGACCATGCTGGGGCTCACTGAGCAAGTGATACCCCACATGGGAGTGTGGCGTCCTTGGGCTACTGCTGCCAATTATGTGATATGGATGGCCCCTGTCATATACTGGGCCTTCCAGGCTTGACCCTTCCCCCTGATCAAAGGTTCCCCTGTGAGTCACTCAGGTCATGACACTTGTTCTTTTTGCACCATCATATGATTACAGCAAGCTTGGGTTCATCTACCTGACCATGTTGGGGCTCAATGAGCAAGTGATTTCTCACATAAAAGTGCGGTGTCCTTGGGCCACAACTGTCAATCATTTGATGTAGATGGCCCCTGTCATCTACTGGGCCTTCCAGACTTGACCTTCCACTTGACTGAAGGTTCCCCTGGGAGCAACCTAGGTCATAACACAACCTAATTAAAAGTAGTAGATTTTCAAATAATTTTTTGTATATCTTAACTTTTTATAAAATGATAATTTAAGCCTACTTCACATGTTTATATCTATTTCAGGGATCCAGCCTGTAGGGAGTTCCTGGGAACTTGCAGGCAGACAGTCCACAGGCCCGGCAGGGAAGGCCCACCACAAGATTGGAGCTAACTTTACAATATAGGATAACAATTTGCCCAGGAGAGCCCAAGGCCTGCTGAAAGGTACCATAGAATCTATCAAGCCAGTAAGAGTGATTTAAATCACTCCAAATATGTGAGTGGAAGTGAATTCATTGACCACAACAGATTCTTGCAGGCAGTTGGGCCGCAGGGTGAGAGGCAGAGTCATTGGGACCAAATACTCAGGCAGGTGGTTGTAGTTGGTGCAGAATAGCAGAGGAGGTATAGTGATTTTGTGGCCTTTCCTGTAAACAGTCTTGGTCTCTCTAGTTCTTGCCTCAGGGCCGTAGATTAGGATTTTTTCTAGGGTGAACTCCAAATACGCAGGGTCAGGGGGGAGGGGGGGGGTACTCGGTAAAATGTACTAGACTGTAGGAAACTCCTGGTGAACAATAAAGATCAGGCAGCTGGTCTGCGGTTTCTTAATATTGTTATGTGTGAGGTGCAAAACTGCGGGAGGTAGACTGTAAATTAAATAGAACTAATATCAAATATGAAATAACCTGGTTGAACCAAAGGTTCATGTCACTTTATTGCAAGAATGGCAATGGGCAACTTCCTGGCAGTCCAGGGTATAAGTATGCTTATCTGTCATGGGGAAACTTTTACCAATTTTTTTGGCCCGGGTGTTACTGTTTACAAGGTTTTTCCAGTCCTTGGTGGCATTCATTGTGGGAGTTATTTTACTGGCTGGTTCTAACTGAGAATAATCAAGTTCCCTATTGGGTCATGGAATTGGTCATCTCTGGGTGGCCCGCGTTCTATAGGAAGTTTCTTTGTTTCTCCTTCTGTGATGGCCCAAGTTATTTTGGGGTCTATGGCTAGGCCTGCCCTCTAATTGGTTGAGTTAACAGGAACCTTCAGCGTGAAGAGCGTTGATGTGGGTAATTTTGACTCATCAAGTCTTAGAGGATTTTTGAAATTCAAATCCTGCTCTGGTTCAAACCCAAAAATCCGCGGGCAGCTGGGCAGCTGGTCCTGCGGGCTGCCAGCTCGCAGGGTGTCAGGGTTCAAATCCTGTAGTTGAGGCTTTTCAGTACGCATGGTCAATAGAACTTTGTCACTTGTGACAATTTATTATAATAGATGCAGCTGCAGGTAAAAAGGCTGTGAGATACTACCAAGTGCCATGTAACCTCTCTTGCAGTAGCATTTACTATCAAAAATGCCTAGAAAATAGGCAACTTACTTATTGTTACAGGTTGTTGTAAAATGTAAAAACCAGAAAAGGCTTTCAAGCCAAAGCTTAAAAAAGCCTTGGTACAACCTGACAAGATATAAAAATATTGAGGCTTTAAAAACTCTACTGATTGTTAACTAGTTTGGTTTCTTTTTAATTTAGAGCCTCCATGAGTAAAATTTATGATAAAATTTATAAGAAAATAGGTAAGAGTCCTTTTGATTGACATTGTAAAACTATTTAATAAATAAGTGTATTGGATAAACTGGAAAAATTCCTTTTGATAATAATAAAACTTTGTCTCAGTATCAAAGAAAGGCCCATAAACTTTGAGTCTAGAGTTTGTTCTGACTAATTTAGATTTTTAGGGCTTACTCTCTTAATTAATAAAGATTTAATGTACCTATTTTATACAAATAATAATAATCTTGATCTATACTTTAGATATGACATTATATGTATCTGAGATATTTGGTAGATTTTAATCACTATAAAAATATGTGCTAGTTTAATAATATCAATTTAATAGTTTTATTTCATTTAATTTATCTTTATATCTATTTATTTATTTTTAAAACTGAATAAATTATTAAGACCACTAACACATTAATTTGCTTTCCTTTACTATTACATTTAGATTAACAAGGTAGATTTTCACTCTTTCATGATTAAAAAATATTTTTGAATGATTGAATTAAAAAAATATCCATTAATCTAAGCTACTTGTATTAACATTCATATTATATATTAAGATAGCTTTTTAGCCGCAGTCATGAATTTATTTTTCTTGTGTAAAATCCTCTTTTTGAACCGGAAAGATATATTTAACAAGCGTTCAAAGATTTATTGAGACGCATTTAATTAATAGCCATCGAGAAATAGTTGAGATTAATGTCACTATTATCATATTACATTGGTTATAAGTTCTAATACGAATTTATCTACGTTGGATTGATTATTTAAAATAAATGCCTAGTTAGATATTGTCTAAACTAATAAATAAAAGAAATCCATGATCTCAAAAGTGTATTTAAAACTGTTGAATAAAATCTTATATAAAACAATTGACCTCGCGCATGTTTTATCCCTTGTAGCTGCCAAGCATTAGTACTATTTTAGATGCTCCAATGACGTATGTGGTATGGAATTCATTACGAATTCCGATGGAGGTGTGTTTTAGGAGTAAAGTGTAAACATGATTTCATTTATTTAAAGGTAATACCATTTAATGAAAAGTATGGCGTCAGAAAATCTTAAAGCCTAGCCGTGTTTAATAAATGATCGTTTCATAGATTTTACTGATTGGTGGTGTTTTAAAAATTCTGTTAATCCCCTAAACGTCACACGTCAATCATCAACAATCCTCGGAAATGCTGATGTTTAGGGGGGATGATTCATCCGGAAAAGTATTTAAGTACAGTTCCTTCCTAAAGACAAGTCATCCAAAGCACTTTCCATTCTGCTTCCGTGATCTCTCACAAAGGTGGGCCATATCAACAGAGTCTCCAGGCCAAAGCCATGTGGTAGCCATCTTCCATGTACCAAGCATTTTCCAGATCCTAATACTCCGCATGGGTAATTCAATTCTAGTGTTTAAGCACCATTAAGCCATCGGCCACCCCAAGCCCATCTTAAGCCAGGTCTTCCCACTTCAATACATCGCAGACTAAGAGGCAAACGTAAACAGACCCTGAAAGCACCAGATTGGCAGTTGAGTTGCAGCGCAAGTGTTCCGCACGCACCATTGGTCTTCTCAAATCCCTTATAAGAGGCAACTCGCTTCGGATTGTACCACAGACCACAGGGACTAGCTGTTTTATTTATAGGACTACCACAACAGACTTCGTCCATGGATACCTAAAGAAATCCCAGCCATCAAGCAAAAACAAAAAAAGCAAAATAGTGAAAAAATTAAAACAAGATTAGAAAAAAATTGAAAAGAGAAAAGAAAAGCTAAACAATTAAACTAAAAAAAGAATAAATCAAAGAAAAAAGGGAAAGAAAAAATAAAATATTAGCAAAATCCATTAAAAAATAAAAATAGAAAAATAAATGAAAGTAAAAAATAATTTTTTTTAAAAATTCATTAAAAAGAAAGATAATTTAAAAGTAAAAAAATCTTCATCTATGAAATTAAACTAACTTGTAGGGCAGTGAATAATTCATATAAAGTATTCGACTTAAATTTTGTCGCTAGCTTTTAAACATTAGATCCTGGGAAGTTAGCAATTTTCAGAATTTAAAACAAATCCAGACAAGCAGCTGTGAGTATGGTTTCATTTCATGCTTCTATATTGCATTTTAATCAACTGTGGAGTAATTCTAATGTAGAAAAGCTAGCGGTAAGATATCCTTTCCATTTTTTTCATTGATATAAAAATTATTAAATATTATAATATATTCTTTGATTATTAAACATGTATTAGTTACTCTCTTTTATTTAATACAAACTTTAAATAAAATTTATCTTAAAAATTACTTAAAATATTAAAATCATTAAACTTTATTAAATTAATAATGTTAAAATTTATTTTTATTCTGAGTAAATTTAACCCAACAATTTTATAACCATGTAAATTATTATTTGTAGTTTAAAAATCTTCATAATACATCTTTTATTTCACTTCTCATGTGAATATCTATCAAACCAACAAAGAAGATTATAACCTGTCAGAGGAATAGATTTAGGACATTTAAAATTCAAAAAAAAATTTACACATTTTTAATATTTGACTACTTCCATGAGTTATAAAATACCTTATCTTCTGCCATACTAGTAAATAATTAAAAAATATGTTTATAAAAACAAACATTCAATACAAATTATATGATATTATCATTTCAAATCATTAATTATTAAAGTTCAAAACTACAAAAAAAATCTACTTTAAATTAAAATAGTATATCTCATACAGAAACATATCATAAACAATCAGATTGCAGCTAATTTATTACTTGTTAAACCTAGCTGATAAATAATTTTATTTTAATATAATTAGAATTGATAGTTTTATCAGAAATTTTGCATTTATAAATAATCAAATAGAAATTACTTGAGAAAAACACAGAGGATGTAACAATTGTAGCTAATCCCTGATTGCTTAGATTATTATGAAATCACACCAGTGCTCTACTGGGCTATTGAAAAAATAGAGTTGATATTAAGGACCCATATTACTAGCTAATTCTTTGTTGAATAAACAATTGATAGAATTGTAGTGGTTCACATTGATGATACTATGTATATCAAAGTGGAAAAGTTGTCTTTAATAAATAATAAGCAATGTATTAAAAATAGATTATTTTATTATTGCTCTCACTTCTGACATGCTAATTGATTATATATTCCAATTATTTAGATAGTAATTTTTACTAGATAGTATGGAAATATTTAATATTGTGTTAACTTCAGGGCTATCTTGACATGATTAATTATTTAAAAAAATTTTCATCCTTTCTCTACCAACTATCCCAGACTAAGACACAGTGCACTAAACAAAAATATTTAACACATCACAGATAAATTCATCATTTTGACACATTCTTGGTGTCATATAAATTAAAGCCAGTCTAAATACATAAACCAGAAAACTGATCAGAATCAAAACACAAAAACAGTCAGAACAGAATCAAACAAAATCAAACAAAATCTAGACCAAGTGACAGCATTTCTAATGAAACAACTGCCATGCTCTGCCCCAAAGGACAGGCTTTCTGACACTAATTCAAGTTTAAATTTAATTTTCAAATTTTAGTTAGAATAGAAAAATATTATTACTTTTTAATCAATTTTAGCACCTTAGTTTTTGCTTTGGTTTTGCCTTTTGCTTTTACTTTTGCGCATGCGCACAGTTTTATTTTACTTTTCTTTATTAATCTTATAGTAAAATAGGGTTTTCTTTTCTCTCCACCTTTCTCACACCTGCTTATGCAACCGCCTTTCCCCTCTTACTGCAGAAGCAGATCTTTGTGTTGTTACACCCAAGCATGTGTTTTCAACTGTTTTTTCAATATGACTATCAAACCTAGCCATCCTTGTTTTCCATTATTTCCCATGGCAAACTTTCTCATTTTTTCTTATAAATAAAGGCCTTGGAAGAGTAAGCTTCTAAGATGAAATTCTAAATGGGGTTTCCCCAAATCATATTGCAGGATTTTTCTTCAATCTTAAAAAATTCATTCTAAATCTTTAAAATTTTAAACTTTGAAATTTGTCACTTTAGTTATAGCCTTTAAATTTAGTCTTTAAAGTTTAAAAAAGAAAGCGGTTTTACTAGATTTTTTTTTTCTTAATTTTCTAGTTTTTTAGTAGCTAGAATTTTAAAAATATAGATAGCTCAACAACAAGCAATTGGCTTGTTGTCTTCTTTTTACATGAAGGATAACTTATCATCTTTCATGATAAGATACTCTCACAGGGAGTATCCCAATGTTGTCATTTCTTTATGTTGCAGATTCTAAATAAATTAGACATTAAGTTGTCCACTTAGGGGCCAAGGGACAAAATGATCATGCAATAACTTTATCTTAACCTGGTTTTAACAGGGTTAATTATGTTAAAAATGCCTTAAAATGGGTGTTCAAAGCCCCTTTCAGATGCACATCAGGTGTGGGCTTTACTTTTGAGGTTATAAATAGAACAACAAAGATATTGCCACTTGACTCTATTAGGCAAGGCATGTGAAACCAGTTGTTCTCTTGTGCAGCTCTTTCTGATGTAATTTTTTACTCCCCTTCTTTAGGAAAGTTCTTCTGTCTGTGCTATCATTTTTCTGGTAGAAGTTTTCCTGCCTTTCACTATATAACTGCAGCACTATCAAAATAAATACCAGTTTTGTCATTATATCCTTATATTTTTCTGTTCTACCAAAAACTGTCACTATACCATCTACAGATATAGTATTAAAAGTTAGTATTATGACTAACTTTTTGTAGAAAATAGCATCATATACTGCTAAAAATGCAATATTGGTGCTCATGTCTTTTCACACTAACAGCCTCACTCCTGTGGTTCTTTAAATGAGGAGGGAGAAATGCCCCTGGCTGAGCCTCCTATCACTGCTTTTTTCTATCATCAGGCACCAGCCTCCATGCTGCCAATGCTCATTCTGAGAAAAGAGCAGGCGCTTCTTAGGCCTGCCCACCTTCAGTCACTTTATACCAGAACACCAAAGTTCCCAAGCCATTATTTTAGGTCAATCACTGCTTTTGCAAGCCCTTGTATCAGAAAACACCCTGACACATATTATGTTACAGTTATGCCTTAAAAAAATTTACTGCCCTCTACAATCACAATTCTAGTTTGATGACTCTCCTAGCTGCTCTAGACAATGAGTTATGGCTTTTTTAAGTTTGGCCACCAGCCAAACTTCCTAACCAGTGCAAAATGACAAAAATATGCAACCAAGGTACAAGAATTGATGTGAATCTTAATTTGAGCATAATTCAGCAACCACTGGACAGATTTGGACGTTCAAACACGTATTTTGAAGCCAAACACCAGGAAAATTGATCTAAGCTATTATTAGATAAAATACAGAAGCAAACTCTGATGTGCGGGATTTTACAAATAAACATGAGGCACGCTGTTCAGAAAAGGCCCCAAATTCCTAGCCTGATGCCACCAGCAGAGTCCCTAAGACTTTTTAGAAGATTTAGAAAGATTCTAAAAAATCTAATAGAACAGTATATAAAAGTGTTGCCCACAATAATCCCCTTTTGATCATTCTAAGTTTACCTAATAAAATATAGTTAAATTTAGTTGATTTAAAAGTTTATATTAAATCTTTGTAAGTTTTCTATGGAGACCCATCAAGACCTACTGGGCCCTGACACCCTGCCCCCTTAGAAATGGACGCCAACTTTTTTTCATCCAAGGGCGCCATCTGTAGTGTCATTCATGCCATGAACTCTGGTGCTACTGACAATGATGCTTGCTTTGAACATATGGTTTTTCAGCAACCTCCTGCTGAAAACTTCTTGGTTTGTTTCCAAAACCTCTTTCAGATCAACCCTGACCAACTCTGTCAAGACTTCTGCACCGTTGAGCATATCAAGGGCTATTTAAAGCAGTTCATTCATTTTGCTGTATGCCGCAACCAAATGCACCTGGGTTTCATCCAAAGCCTAGTGCATGACTAGGACATACTGGTATCCAGCCAACAGATGTTCTTCCAGTTTTTTTACTCTGAGATTGGCAAAATTTTTACCACCATTAATCAGTACCTTGCTGAACTTACCAACACTCAGAATACCATGCTTTACTGGGTTCACATCATTGAAAAGAGAATAATCAAGCTAGTTTCAGTGCATGTGGTACAGATCCTCACCCACCAGGGTGTTTATGCCAATTGGATTTTTGTGGTTACAAACCACGTGCTTGAGACTGGCCCCATGGTTCAAAGCCTGGCCCATGAGATAAAGGTCTTGAGCCATTGCCTTGTCATCATTCTCTTATTCAACCTCACACCTACTTCTATGAACAACTCTCCCTCCATTCATATTTTTGGCTGTGACATCCTTAAACTCTTTGATCACTACAAGAAAATGCAGGCAGAACTGATCAAACAAAGTGCTGATCTAGCCTTTCTGTTTGATGGCTATCACACTGTGTCAGAGCTTCAGAATTGTCTCAAACTTTGAAAATTTCATGATAGAGCTGATAGCCAGACCCAAGCCAGAAAGAACAAGGAGGTGATAGACTTGCTACAAGCTAAGCTTGCCACTCATGAAAAGCACATCACTTCTCTGGAATACAACTTGAATATCACCTTCAAGAGAACAAGGTCTATCAAGATAAACTGGACAAGCAGCAACTTTTTCTGAACGTCTTCCAGAGCCAATTGAATAGGATGAACAGTAAGATTATGGCTGTCAACTTACAGGCTATTTTCATCAACTCCAAGAGTCACTATTGTCTACAGAGGTCCTCTAGTCCTGAGTTCTATCATAGCTACAAAAGCAATGATGACCACACTTGGTTGGCTCTCAACACTGTACAAGTATTAGAGCCAGTGTTGGAGTCTGAGAATGGCGTCTTGGTCACTCCTGAAGCTTCTGGAGCTTCTCAGGACAGAGAAGGCAAACATGAAGCACAAAAAGAGAAAGTTGTTGACATGCCTCTGAGGCTAGGTTTGCTTCCTCTATTCTTAACTGTTTTTTTCTTGCCTGCTTCCCTCCAACATGGCTCCAACAACTTCAAGCCTGTCAACTTACTCAAGTTTGACCACAAGAGTAATGTGGCCATGTTCTTACGTCTGTACCAGAACTCCATGTATGGCGCTGACAATGCCATAAGAAACTTCACAATTGTCAACTGTCTGGATACTGAGACTCAAACCATTATCATGCCGTGTCTTCCTGAGAATATCTTGACTTTTGCCAACGTTTCCAGGGCCCTGACAGAAGAAATTAGTAGTTAAGAAGTCCTTCTTGGTTGCAAGATGGACTTCACTGATACCAAGCTAAAGGTGAGAGAAACTCTAGAAGCCTTTACTTCCAGGTTCTACCTTGAGGCCCAACCCTGTTGTCTATGAGTTCTGTGCAGTTTATTGATGTGCAGTCTGCACTTCTCAATGCTGTACATGTCAACTGATAACTATTTCTGTCTCTAAAGTTGGGTATTTACAACGCTCACACTATACCAGACCTAATTTGCCTCCTACGTACCTACAAGAATGAGTTCAAAGTCCCTCTCCTAAAAGCCACCCCCACCAGTAAGCTGAGTATAGACCCCAAATGGCTGTGGATATGCCCAAGCCTTCTGACAAGGTTGGGCCTGCTCCAATCAACAAAGCTCCTGTACTTGCTTTAAATGCGGTATAACTGGCTAATTCTCTCAGGAATGTAAGAGCCCCCGCCAAAAAATTCACCATGTAGGCATGAAAGACACCAAAGAGGACTAAGTCAAGGACGCTGATTGATATTAAGAAGGACAATGAGGACCAGTAAAAAACTACCAAGCAGCCAGGACAAGAAGAAATACTTGGCTTCTTTTGTAATTTTGACACCCTCATCTCCCCCATACCGCTGCCCCAAAAAAACCTGCTCAGAGACCTGTTGCTTTACCATCCTCTGAGGCAAACCCTAAGGATAAATCCTCTCTGATTGACTTTGACTCTCAACCAATACACAATGATGCTGAATCCAAAGGAGTTCAAGAGAAACTACTACATTGAGTTCTCACTGTTAACACTCAAACTCATTGGACTACACTGCTCTCTGAGGTGATTATCCCCCAAATAGCTCAGAGAACAGTATTCTTAACTTATGCCAAACAACTGGCTCAACCAGGTGTGGAATTCATTCATGAGGAGGACAGCACTGAATGACTGGCTAAACTGCTGTGTACTGTACACGTCTCAGCACTGCTAGAATTTCTCAAGAAAGCAAGCCCAGCTGTAGGATCTGCCATGGCTACCTCCCTGGAGAAGTTCAAGGGACTGAGTGTAAACCAGGTCTCCAATATTATGAAGATCAGAGAGGAACTCCAGGATTGTACCTATATCAACCTGGTATTAAACAAAACTCATGTTGTTGTGTTCTGAGGTGCAGCACAGACAAACAACGGGGAATCCTAACCTTAGGATTGGATTTTTACTAAGTCTCAGTTAGATGACAGGGAAGGCAAATGCGTTTAACTTGTGGCCCTGGAAAAATAATCTCTACTAGTTGTGACTAGAGAAAGGCGCAGAAGTACAGAAGACACAAAGATAAAAATGTGAATAGAACTTAATTTTTATTGGTGAATATGAAATGTAATATATAGTGGTGAGGAATACCACAAAACACTACCTGTACAATAGAATCACTCACCACCAGCATGAGTGGGGCAAGTGAGTTGCACAGGATCAAAAAACCAAACAATTGTACTTCTTGATTCAGACATCAACTCATTTCAAGAAGTAAAAGCAAAAGCAAGGGATTTGTCTTTGAAATGGCCCACCAAAGGCAAAATCAAAACATGGTGAATAGCAGTATTCACAACATTGCCCTCCCCTAGATCAGCCTTAGGGGGGTAATATTTACAAAGAAACTTTGCGTGCACTCAAGCAAAAGGACAGCCACTGGAGAGGAGCTTTACAGTGTATTTGGACCCTTGTTTAAAAGTCACTTCTAAAGGGCCAATTCACAGAGAGTCCAACTTATGTGCGCAACCACCTACTCTGTGTTGGTAGTAAATTACATGGTCACCAACATTGAATTCAGGCAGGGGGGAGCGTCCAGCATTATCAGGAGAAAGCTCAAGCATCTTAGTTTTGTATGCAGAAATGTAGGCAGTGGCCTGTATATCAATTATGCGGTTGACTAGATCCTTGATGTGGTTGTCAGAATTCATTGCCTTATCAGAGGTAAGCAGGGGGGCCCCAAGAGCAATGGGATAGTAGCCTCTTACCCATATAACATAGAAAAAGGGGAGTATCCAGTGACACAATGTTTGCTAAGGCAGTATGCAAAGAGAGTGGCAGGTAAGTATAGGTCCCAGTTGACAGCGTCAGAGTAGGTGAGCTTCCTCATGATGAAGACCAGTGTTGAATTTGCACGCCCAACTTCCCCATTGGTAGAAGGATTGTAGGGGGCAGAGAAAAACTGGTTGGATCCCAGAGCTTTGACAACAGAGGTTACCAGCTTGGTATTAAAGTTAGTCCCATTATCAGAGAGCAACACTTGAGGACAGCCATGGCAGTAGAAAACATCTTGTAACAGGAAAGCAGCAGTTGTCTTAGCCGTGATGTCTATTTTAGGGCAAGCCTCTACCCACTTGCTGAAGTGATCAACCACAATCAGAATAAAGCAACACCTAGAACATGAGCGGGGGAGAGGACCTACCGCTTCAATGCTGACAGTGTGGAAGGCATGTTGTGGGGGGACTAATTTGAACTTGTGGACAACAGCTCAAGGCCTTTGCAGCTGGCAGTTGTGGCAGCTAGATATGACGTCTGGGATCAGCAGGCAAAGGTTCTCCCAGAAGTAATTCTTTTGAAGCCAGTAAAAGGTCGTGGCAATGCCTCCATGCCCAGTCTCTTTATGAGCTTGCAACACCAACAAGAGGCAAAGACTGGGTTGTACATAAGGTAGATACTGGTCTCGTACCTTCTTGAAGAGCTGATTGTCACATATGAGGGTATCTTTGGATAGCTTGGACAAGGCCAGTCATATCTCTTCTGTCTCATTTTCCCAAGAAGAAGGGTACCCAATTATTTTGTATAACCAGTCAGCTTCTGCAGGATGCAAAGCAAGAATGGGTATTCTGGAGAGCCCATCAGTGTTCTGGTGTTGAATCCCAGGGCAATGGAGCACAGTGAAGTCTTATTCCTGCAGACGTAGAGCCCATCTAGCTAGGCGCCCTGCAGGCTCCTTATGCTGTTGTAATCACTTAATAGAAGTGTGATCAGTGACAACTGTGAATTGGGTCCCATATACGTAGTGACAAAACTGCTTGACTGCATGCAACACGACAAGGCACTCCTTCTCTGTGACACTATAATTCTTCTCATGCTTGTTTAGCACGCAGGAAGTGTAAGCCACAGGATGGTCTACACCTTTGTTGTCTATTTGGGCCAGAATAGCTCCAATAGCAAGATTGCTAGCGTCAGTGTACAGGATGAACTCCTTATCATAGTCAGGATACACTAAGATTGGTGCCTCTTTGAGCTTTTGCTTAAAGGTCTCAAAGGCTTGCTGTTGACTGGTGGTCCATTCAAAAGGAATATTACATAACAGCTGGACTAGAGTTTCACTAGTATTGAAGAAGTCAGGGATAAACTGTCTGTAGTAGCCCATCATCCCTAGAAAGATTTGTACCTCTTGCAGGTTGGTGGGTGGAAGCATTTTGTCAATAGCTTCAACCTTCTTAGTCATTGGGCAAATCCCGGTCTGGGTCACTTCATGGCCCAAGAATTCAAGACGTTCTTTGAAGAAGGCACACTTGGAAGGTTTTAGCTTAATGCCAGCTTCTCAAATCTTTATAAACACCTCCTTGAGATGAGCCAGGTGATTGGTGAAGGTAGCACTGAAAGCTGTTATATCATCCAAGTACACTAGGACGCATGGCAACTTCAAGTCATGGAGGATGGAGTCCATGGCCCTTTGGAAGGTGGCCAGGGAGTTGCAGAGTCCCTGCGGCATGCAAGTAGGCTCAAAAAGCCCTTTGGAGGTAATGAGCGCGGCTTTCTGACAATCCTTGGGCAATAGGTCAACTTGCCAGTATCCAGATGCCAGATCCATTGAGGAGAAGAACTTAGAGCCTCCAAGACGTTGGAGGGCATCATCAATACGTGGCAAGGGGTACAAGTCCTTCTTGGTCAAAGAGTTCAATTGGAAATAGTCCATCACAATACAATGACCCTCATCTTTCTTTTTTAAGATAAGTAGCGGGGATGCCCAAGGACTTTGGGAAGGTGCCAGCAGCCCAGCATCTAACAGTTGTTTGAGCTCTTTAGATACCTGGGCGTCTTCTACACAACTGCGGCAATATGGTTTAGCACAGAAGGGGGCATTGCCAGTGTCAATCTGATGGATAACGTCTTTGGCTAACCCATAATTGGTACTGTCCTTTGCAAAGATGTCAGAAAATTGGTCTAGTAAATCCAGCACCTCTTTCTGTTAAGCCAGGGACAGTTGTGGGAAGTCTTGCGCAGTGAACAAGGATAGGACTTGAGGCTCATCCTCAGGTAGGTTAAAGTATTGAATTTTGCCAAAAGGATTAAGAGAAAGGACATCAGGAACGCTCAGAAACTTGCCATATCTAACAACCTGCCCCCTAGACATGGTCATGGGGATTGCAGTCAGGTTGGCTACCAACAATTGAACAGGGTCCTTATGGGAGACATCTAGGATTCCAGGACAGAGATAAGGTTTGTTGCATCCTAGCAAGGGGGGAGAATACAACTCCAAGAAGGTTTGTTCAGGTAGTTCATATGATATCTGGGAGTCTAGGATGGCCTGCAAGCCAGGAGGAATGGTGACAGCAGACGTGGCTAGGAGAGGGATCCCTCAGACGCAGGACAAGCAATGGTTGGACATTTCATGTTTGAGGAGTGGGTACCTTATTTTAGGTTGAAAACCCCAGTGGGATATTCCAAGGCACATGTCTTGAGGCGCTTCCCAGGAGCTTAGACTGGCTCTTCAAAGATCAAGGGGACTTCATAGCCTATAATGGAGAGGTAGCCATCTTTCAAGTTAATTATCCCATTATATTCCCTAAGGAACTGGGTGCCAACTAAGAGATCATAACTTTCATTTTCCAAGACAACTGCTGGCGCACTAGAAGAAGTTTGCCAAACCGCATGGGTAGAGCAGAGTAAGCTCATATGGCGCGGGTGTAGACAGCCCAGCTGTGCCATATGACTGGTGATAATTAAGGTCAGGGGCAAGTTTGAGTTTCTTCACAAGCTTAGAGGAGACAACGTTGACTGGCAAGCCAGTATCTAGAACGGCCTTGATCTTCACTTTTTGAATGGATATCTCTACTTGAGTGGTAGTGCAACCAAAGGGGGGAAGGACAGCCAAGATATCTTGAGACTCTGCTAGTTCCTTATCCCACTTCTCAATCATGCATCTTAATCCCAGGAACTCCTTATAAACAGTCTGGAGGGGGGAGCAAAACAGATAAATTCTTGAAGACAGCGTCAGCAACCTCAGCAGCTTCTTCTGACAACTCCACTAGCACGGGAATCTCTTGTCCTGAGTGAGGTAAGGGCAAGAGAAATTTTCTTTGGCTTCAGGCAAAGGCTTAGCGGTAGTGGTAGTCTTTCCTGAGCGTAATTTATAGGGGACTGTAATGGTTTCAGGAACAGCCAGAACAGAGTACCCATATGCATCAGTGTTGTCAGTGTCAGTGTCATCCAGATCAGAATCATCAGAGATATTGTGAAACAAGAGGAGGATAGGAGGAGCTTCACTATCAGTGGGCTTGGAGTCAGCTATAGAGGGAGGAATTGAAAGAGACTGGGAAGAATTTTCAACCAAGAGTGTCTCTGCCTCTAGGTTGACTGCTCTTTTCCCGCCTGCTCTTTTGGATCAGCTCCTTCAACCTGCGGGTTGATGCAGACTTGAGAATGATGACCTATCTGACCACAGTTGTGGCAACCTTGGCGTTGAGGAGGATTTTGCGAGTTCATGGTAAAAATGCGAGGACCACAGGAAGATGAACCAGAGTTAGAAGTAGCTTGACCTTCTATAACAACTGCGCTAGAGTGGGTAAGGTGCATATCCTGCAACAACGTCTTTATGCTCTTCATGGAGGAAAGCATAGCCTTATGGGCTTTGAAGTGAAGGCACAGAAGTTGGTTAACCTTGAGAGCTTGAGCGCAAGCTGTGTAGGCTTCATGGGCTGTCAACTGTCTGCTCATGATCAGTTGCTGTCCTTTCATGTAGAATCTGTCTGCAAACTTGGCTAGGGTCTCCTTTGGTTTAAAAGCAATATGCATGAAGGCGTCCTTCTTTACTTTCAGGCTAAGGTCACCACCAAACTCATCAATCAGAAGCTGCTTCATATCTTCCCACGTCTCAATGGAGGGCAGCTCAAGCACCACCACCTGCTGGCAAGTTGGATGTAGACAGGTCAGAATATGTTCTTTCTTAACTTTTTCTGAAGCCTGTCTCATGGCAGTTTTGTAGATAGTTAGTAAAGCTGCAATGGTTGAGGTTTTAGGATCAAAGACTTGCTTAAAGGTAGGCTTGAAGTGTGCTTTGGGGGTTGGACCACCATTGTTGCTATTGAGTACATTTATACACAGGGAAAACTCTGCCTTGGATTCCGAGGGGGGCTGCCTAGCCCATAGTTGGCAAACACTTTCTTCAAGGGTAGTAAGAGTCTCAACAGCGCAAGCACCCGTATTGGCAGCTTGAGTGGTCTGTTTTGAAGTAGTATATAAGCATTGACCTTGGGTGGTCACTATTGTGGAGAGTTCAGCCAGTTGCAAAGTAAGGGATGGCCCCACTGAGAGGCAAGGGGCAAACCTATCATTCACAGAGTCAATCACGTCATTCACCTCTTGTACGTCTCTATCCAGTTCAGTATGGTCCCTCTTTTATTGATCCACTTTGTTAGCTAGGGCAATTAATTCCCTATTGCATTGGATCTAAGGAGCTCCTGGTAAGCCAGGGCAGCAATCATCTTCATTGACAACCCCAACTGGACTAGCAGCAGTTGCCATCATTTCACGTAGGGCAGCAAGTTCTTGCTGTAGCTCTGCAACTTGAGCAGTCAATGCAAACACCTATGCGTCAGGCTGAGGAGCTTCAGCAGGACGTCCCTGACTGCAAGTAGCCGTACGTAGCTCTCAAATAGCATCCCATATTCTCTGCTCCCTATCCACCAAGTCATCAGAAGGGGGAGAGGGCAGAACATCTGGTTTGGGCATAGATAGTTCATTCACTTGACTCTGGAGTTTGGCTATAGTAGCAGCGGTGGCAGCTTTCTCTTGCTCAAATGCTGTACTGAGTTCATTAAGGCTGCTAGCAGCAAAGTCTGCTACCTGCTGTAGTTGCTCAAAGAAATACGTGCTGAATGCATTGAGCTGTTGCACAAGCCGTTCAAAGTCAGTGAGATAAGCGTTTAAGGTGGAATCCACTTGAGTTTACCAGGGTTGTTCTAGATGGTGAAACTTGTGTAGACGTTCTCTCACGTATTTGGGGATGAACTGGCGCATTTGTTTGATAGAATTAACCAGGCAGGTCTGGGAAGTGACAGAGTTGTGCTGATTGTCAGATACCAAGGAAAACAGGGAATGAATTCACTGTTGGTAGGCAGCAAACTGGTCCCAGTGATGAGTAACCGCTGCTTGCAGAGACAAGATTTCTTGGATGTGGAGTCCCAATACCATTTGATGGTGGGCCAAGGCAGGCTGCACAAAGGAAAATAGTAAGTGCTCAGCAGAGCCAGCCACTGAGAGGAGATGTTGTGAAAATTGAGGGGCCACAATTAATTTGTAGTATTCAGCCCAACTGAACTGCAACTGAAGGTAATGGATGGCTTCTTCCCAGGCTATCCCAAGGGCTACTGACATGACTTGTTCTAAGTCAGGGGTACACATGGGGTAGGCAACTAGGCGGGGACCATTCCCAAGGTTCAGTATAGTGGGGATAATAGGCTGTCTGGCAATATCTTCCTCTCTAGGAGGACTGGTTATTTAAGGTGAATTCATCTCTTGTATAGGTGGAGGCAAAGGACCTGAAAATATGGATGCAAAAGGGATAACCAAGGGGCTTACAGCCTCTGTAGTGAGCACCATTTTTGTTGTGTTCTGAGGCGCGGCACAGACACACAACAGGGAATCCTAACCTTAGGATTGGATTTGTACTAAGTCTTGGTTAGATGACAGGGAAGGCAAATGTGTTTACCTTGCGGCCCTGGAAGAATAATCTCTACTAGTTGTGGCTAGAGAGAGGCGCGGAAGTACAGAAGACACAAAGATAAAAAAGTAATAAGAACTTAATTTTTATTGGTGAATATTAAATGGAATATATAGTGGTGAGTAATACCATAAAACACTACCTGGATGGTAGGATCACTTGCCACCAGCATGAGTGGGGCAAGTAAGTTGCGCAGGATTAAGAAACCAAACAATTGTACTTCCTGATTCAGACATCAACTCATTTTGAGAAGCAAAAGCAAGGGATTTGTCTTCAAAATGGCCCACCAAAGGCAAAATTTAAGATGGGGAATAGCAGTATTCATGACACACGTCCAGGTCATACTGAATACTGGTGCTCCTGGGAACATTATATCCTTGTGGCTAGTCAAGAAGCTTAAGCTGGCACCAGACTTAGCCTACAATGAAAAGTTTGGTACTGAAAGGCCACAGACTACTAGAGCAAAGGGAGCCTATTCTTCCTTAACTCTTTGCTTCAAGAAGCTAATGGTCAATGCTCCTGCTATAGTTCTGGAAAACAACAGCTATGACATTCTCATTAGGACTGTCTTCATGGTTTAGTATGGCACTGTGACTAACCATGGAAACCATACATTTGGAATATTGGGCCACTCCATTCCCATGTTCTACCATGGCAACTGCTCTTCTGACCTGCACTTACGCCGTCTGCACTACATCAACCTGGAGTACACAGATGGAGAACTTCCAGTTGCCTATACACTGTGTAGCAAGAAGGTAAAAGTGCTACCTCTCTTGGTTGGGGAAGCCAAAGGAAGCCCAGTCTACGCCTCCTGTAATGTGACTATTCCACCTGGTTCTCAGGTGATCCCCAAACAAGGCCTCTTGCTGGCTCTACCAGCTGGTACTCATGCAGAAATATTTGGCATCCCTAATGCCTCTAGACTAGAATAATGGGTTGCACCAGGCCTCTTTATATCAAGCAAGAAGGAAGTACTTATACTCTTGGCCAAAATGAGTTGTGAAGCAATGTTTGTCTCCAAACACCAGCTTCTGGATTATATACAACTAGAAGAGTATGACAACCTGCAGGAGACTGCCCCCTTTGCAGACTTCTCTGAGTTGGGTCTACCCTGAAAACAACCACTAGTGCTATTGATCGTAAGTTGTGACTCTCTTTCTGCCATCTCCAAGGAAAAAAAGGATCAAGCCATGGATTTCTTTGATAAGTACAAGGATGTGTTTGCCAAGGATGATTATGATCTGGGCAAGGCTGCCAACGTTACCCACCATATTGACACCCAAAGGCAGTGCACCTATCTGCTCCAGACCTATACAGAGTAGTCAAGCCAATCATTCCATAGCCAACAGAAGCTCTAGAAACTACTGGGATCTGGCTTACTGGTCCCTAGTAAAAGCCCTTGGGCTTCCCCTCTCCTGATTGTCAAAAAGAGGATGGCAGAAACCAAGTGGTGATTGACTACTGCTGACTGAATGATGTTACCAAAAAGGATTCATATCCCCTCCCTTGCATTGACAATACCTTGGACCACCTGGGAGGCGCCAAGTTCTTTAGCGCAATGTATCTTATCAGTGGGTACTTGCAGATTGATCTACCCCCCGCCAATCAAGATAAATGTGTAATTATCACTGACCAAGGGCTATCTCAACCCACAAGGATGCCCCAAGGTCTGTCCAATGCCCCTGCTACATTCCAACAGGCTATGGATGTGGTGATGGGTGACCTCAAACTCACCAGTGTCTGGTCTATCTGGATGACATTAATGTGTTCTCCCAAAAATTTAATGATAATCTACAGCACTTGGAGAAAGTCTTCCAGAGGTTATTTGCAACTAATCTCAAGCTCAAGCCACGCTAGTGCAACTTTTTCAAAGAGTACTTTGAGTTCTTGGGGTTCATCACTAGTCAAGATGGACTCTGTTTTGTACCTCTGAAGGTGGAAGTCATTGAGAAAATGCAGAGTCTGGCAAATAAACGTGACATAAAAGTCTTCCTGGGAATGATTAGGTACTACTTTTGCTTCATCACCAACTTTGCATCCCTGGGCAACCCCCTTTTTCAGCTTCTCCAAGCTGATAAGGAGTTCTTCTGGAGCCTAGCGTGCCAATCTGCCTTCAACACTCTCAAGGGAACACTGACTGCAGCCCCTGTACTAGCCTACCCTGACTTTACCAAGCTTTCTGTGGTTCATACAGATGCTAGCCTGACTGCAATTGGAGATGTCATCTCCTAACTAGACTCCAAAGGACTTAAACATCCTGTTGGATACTGCTTGCGTACACTTAACGTTCATAAGAGGAACTACACTATCACCAAGCAAGAGTGTCTGGCTGTGATATACTCCTACCAACAGTTCAGAGTCTATCTCCATGGGGTACATTTCACGGTTGTAACAGACCATGCCTCCTTGCAATGGCTGAAGACCCTCAAAGACCCCAAATGACGTCGGGCATGTTGGGCCATTAAACTTCAGGCTTATGACTACAAGATTATTCATCAAGCGGGGGCAGCCCACCAGAAAGATGACTGTCTCTCCTGTCTTCCTACTGTTTCCTTAGTATCCCCCATGGCTGATATTCTCTATGACAAGCTTATGTAGGATCCTTCTTTTTGGGAATAGGAGCCAATAGAGATACAGAGGGCTCCCAAGAAGTTAGCTGTGGATACCAAGGTCTCTAAGGGACAACTCCTGAAGCTTTGTGGAGACTCTTGGCTACTTTACCTACGTTCATCCCTACTCATGGACTCAGTGGTGGCCGCTCACAAGACTACTGGTCATGGTGGTATACAGAAGACGTCAGCCCTGCTACAGCATCACTACTTCTGGGAAGGAATACACACTGATGTAGCAGATACGCTAGCCATCTATTATGACTGCAACATTGAGGGGCCCAAGGTTGCCAAGTTCCAACACAGACTTGTACACCCTGGGTTTGCCTCCCACACAGTAGCCATTGACGTAGTGGGCCCCCTGCCAGCTACCAACAGTTGCAATAATTTCATCATTGTGGCAGTTGATCATTTGACTAAATGGATAGAGGCCAATGCAATTCCCAACCAATATGCACTGGTGACAGCCACATTCATCCTGAAGAATATCATATACAAACATGGTTGCCCCCAGATTCTGCTGACAGACAATGGTACCAATTTCACCAGTCATATCATCCCCCACCTCAACCAACTGATGGAAATTTGTGGGACACTATTCACCCCTTATCACCCACAGGAAAAATGGCATGGTAGAGCACACTAATGGGAGCCTGGTCCAGATACTACGGAAGCTTAGCCATCAACAGGGGACAGAATGAGATGCCTTTCTACTAGCCACAACCTTTATGTAGAATATTGGCTATCATCAGGCCACAGGAAAGCCACCCTTCTAGCTACTCTACAGGCAACAACCAGGACTACAACCCCTGCTATACTTGTTGGTAAAATCTAGCCTGGCAGTATCCCTGGACACCTACCAAAATAAGCTGGTACAGACGTTGATACAGCTACAATCTGAAGCCTATACAGTTAACCTTAACCAAAAACTCCAAGATCTTGATCAAGCTATGACTAAGCGCCCTTCAATACAGTCCTACATGATTGGAGATGAGTTCTACTTCTTCAGCAACAGAGGTTATGGTTGATAGTCTAAACTTGCCTCTCTCTGGCAAGGTCCTGTCAAGTCATCCAAAAGTCTGGTCCCAACTTATATACATTGAAGGAGCAAGTTTCTGGGAAATTGATTACTAGAGTGTATACACAATATATGCAAGCCACTCCTATTAGTCAAGAGTAAGCCCTAATGAGGACAACAACCCCAAAAAAAGAAAGCCTAGTGAAAAAAATCTTTTGGTTGTTGTCCAGTTTGCCAAAACCAAAAAATATATAAGAAAAGAAAATTGGAAGACCTTTATTGTTGAGATACCAGGCCTTGCATATACCAGATCAATTGAACCAAGGCCTGAACCACAGCCAAGTAAAAAAGCTGGTTTCCAGAGGACCCACAAAGCCTATGCCCAAAGATGGAACATTGAAGACCCACCAAGCGCCGCACATGATTGATCCTCACAGCCAAAGGGAAGGACACACCAAGAAAGAGACAATACCACAGAAGGGATTACCAGAGCACATACTCATCTGGAGTCTTCCCACCAAGACAGTAGTACACCCCAAGAAGCCAGTCAAGGAGATCAGCCATATTTTCTTTTGGTAAGGTCAAACTTGTTGGCGCCATAGAGCACCAAGTTCCCAATAAGGGCAATGGTAACCAGATGGTCTTCACTGAAAAGATCCACCCCCTTCAGAGTAGCCTGGAACACATGACAAAGAATTTGCTCAAAGTTGTTGGTAGCTAACCAACCTTCCACTTGAGGAACAGTCTGGCCAGGCATGGCCCAAGCCCTAACCACTTCCTTGAGGATGGCCAACATAGTACCCTGCTGAGTGGCACCAAGCTGTTGATCACAGAAATTAAAACTCTGAAGATGGCTCTCCAAGTACTCCTCCATCTGACACATAGAAAATTGCCACTGAATCAAGTTACCCTTCTCTAACTTGAGCTGAGTAAGGACTAGTGGCTGTTGAAGAGCCAAGAACAAGGCTGCCAGTAAAGGATCAGACCCCTCCAGAGGCACAGCAGGAATTGAATCCCACTAAAACTTAGCTGACAAGACCAAGTACTGGCTGTTCACGTCCATCATGGGCAATAGCTGGGCTGGAGTCTGCCCTCTCACAACTGGGGTCCTTTTTTCTTGAGCTGCCTTGGCTGGAGCCCGTTTTCTCTTAGGGATAACCACCTGAACAGTCTGCTTTTTGGGCTGAGGAGATCTCAAAGTGTATTAATGAACCATACTACTACCTGGGATCATGTAGGCACTTTTAAACCCTGACATCTAATCCAATGGCAGGAAATGTTGCAACAAGCTAAAATCAGATGAATTTGATGGACATTAAGTTTAAAGTCAGATCCAGAACATAGCTAATCATTAATCAATTGATTGACCAATTGATTGAGAACTAGTAGATTCCAGAGCATTCTGGATTCCACTCAAACATTCTTGGAAATTCAACAAATCAGAGGTTACACAAAGGGGCAACAGACAAGGCTTTTAATTCTGGAACAAAGGCTCATACTTGGCGCTTGAGTCTAGAAAGCTAAATGAAGATGACATCAATAATCCAATTTTCCAATCAATCTCTACTTCTGGTTGCAAAATCAATAGCCAATGTTGATATTGGTGTTTTGATTATGGTATTGATTCCAAACCTTGCCTAATTCCACGGCCTTCTATCCTACCAATTTCCCCTCTCCCAATTTTCCACCTCACTATATATACTTGGTTGATATATGAAATAACAAGTTTTTACCCCCACATATTGTTCAATCCTACTTTGGTTTTACTACCCTTTATTAAGGTATAGTAATAGAACAATTACCAGGGCTAACTCTTGTTAGCTATGCTCAACAGTCCACATATACAATAATTGTCCTCCCCCTCAAAAATCTGACCTCCACCAAGGTTGAGTTCAAATAGTCTGCTAAAGCACAGGATTCTTTTGAACAGATCTGCCATCTCTTTGCCACTCCTCCTGTGTTATTAATGCCTGACAGCAGCAAACCCTTCTACTTGGAGACTGATGCCAGTGACTACACTGTTGGTGCTATTCTATTTCAGTATGGTGGTTGGACTGCTCTACCCTGTAGCATACTACAGTCAGAATCACCTTCATGCTGAGAAAAACTACCCTGTTCATGAAAAGGAACTATTTTCTATTATAAAGCCCCTCAAGCATTGGCGCCACTACCTGGAAGGAATCTCATACCCCATCAGCATATTCACAGACCATAAGAACTTGCTTTTCTTTACTCAGGCATGTTGCATATCCCAACAACATGCTCCCTGGGTTATTGAACTTACCAACTTATTGTTCAACACACTTACAAGAAGGGATAACTCAATGTCTTCCCTGATTGTCAGGATTGACAATTCATTACCCCGGGAAACCTGGGCCCAAGGATGGGATTCAAACCCTGAACCTACATTCCTGCGGGCCGCTGGGCCCATGGGCCAAGGGCCCGCCCGCCTGCATTTTTTTGGGATTGAGCCCCTGCAAGCTGATGCTCCCGCTAAGTCCCAAAGCCAGAATACCTGCACCAACTTGACCATAGTGGCGCCCAAAGAGGAGCCTCTCAAATTGCCTAATGGAAGCAGAGATGGTGCCTCTGTGAATTTCATGAGTTTAAAGTCCTCTCATGTAACCAATCAAACCCTACTGCTAAAGATAAACCCGGGCTTTGGGCCCAACCCCGTGACCACAGCAAAGAATCAAGAAAATTGAGTGACCAAATTAGACGTTCTGATCAATGAGAGAACACCCAGATGAGGTGCCATTTTGCTACTTCCTCACCCGGGCCCTCTGGCTGCCCACCCGCACTTTTCCCAATATTTTGATAAAGCCCTGATGGAAAATACTAATTTTGGAGGCAGAATGCTATATATGCCTATAGATTCTGCGCTCAAACCTTATAGCCATTTTTAAATAAAGGTTATGTTACTTTGGCTCTTACAGCTATTGCCATATTTTGTATTTGCCATCTATCAATTCAGTTTGAGATCTCCTGGCCCTCCTTCCCCACTTCCTGCAGTTTTCTGTCCATCTGGTGCACTGTTTGGGCCCGTTCACTTCACTGATTATCCCTTGAAGCCCAAATATAAGGATTACACACCAGAGAAAATCCTCAAACTTGACCCACTAGCCTGCATCTAATCTGCTATTAGATACAACTGCCAAGGCCTGTGGATATTCTCCACCCTAAAACTATTTAGAGGAAAATTCAATTATCTCCCGGCCTACAATATCTATATGAAACCGCCTGTAACACCCAAACCAATGCCAGCCTCTTCACCCAACCTTCCAACCAACTATACCAGAAAGCTTTTCAGAATAGTGTACATCATCCTCACAGGGGTGGTGGATACCATTGTACCAGTTGCTGGCCCGTGGTCTTGGGTGGGGAAGTCTGCTTCCTACCTTCTAAACTTAGCTCCTCTCTTGTGGTGGGCCCTGCCTGCAAAAACCCTGACCCAAGTTACCCCCAGAAACAGCAGGCCAGCCACCCAAGACTGGGTCTCTGACACTGACCTACTCTCCTGCCATCTTACCACTGCCAACTCTGACCCAGAATACAAAATTCTCAACACTAAGGAAATCCTTCCTTTGTCAGTGTTTATCAACCAGATCTCTTCAACCTTATACAACTTCCCAGACACCTTCTCTATCCAGAAAGCCTAATCAGAGGATCCCACTACCAACAAGATCAACAAAGACTTACTATCCAAAGAAATTCCTTCTTCTGAATACTTAATTGAGAACAACCTACTCCTCTTCTGCAAACTGGTTCTGGTACCAAATAAGGACTTGCAGTTGCAAATAAAAATTGGATTCCATGATTCCCTTCCTGCCAGACAACTAGGCTACAAGAGAACCCTGGCCCTTATAAAGTCACACTACTGGTGGCCACAGATGGCAAAGACAATCAAGGAATATGTTGTCAGCTGCCTATTATATCTTAGAAGCAAAAATTGTATCTTTAAATTGTCTGGTTTCCTCTGTCCTCTTCCAATTCCAGAAGGACCCCGACAGAGCCTTTCCATGGACTACATCATCCAACTACCTAATTTTGCAGGCTTTGATGCAATTATAGTAGTGGTTAACTGCCTCTCCAAGGAAGCCTCCTTCTGCCCTTGCCACACAACTATCACCATCAAACAAACAGCTGATCTATTTGTCAATTACATCTTCTTTCATCATGGAGTCCCTTGCAACATAGTCTCTGACAGTGTCCCCAGTTCATCTCTACATTCTGGAAAGATCACATAGCTTTCCTTGGGGTTAAATCTCTCTACAGCACAGCCTACCATCCACAGACTGATGACCAGACTGAAAGAACAAACCAAACCTTTGGACAATAACTCTGCTGCTTCATCAATGAGAAGCAAGACAACTGGTCCAAACTTCCCCCCATTGCCCAATATTCCTAAAGCTCAGCCTACTATGGATCTATTGGTATAACATCTTTTTAAACAAATCTTGGCTTCACACAATCCTTCCTCCCTGACTTACAAGGTTACTTCCATTCACAGTCTGCAGCCAAACTTGCTACCAAAAATCAAGGAGACCCAAGCCCAGCTCATTTCACATCTTAAGACTGACATCCTAGACTACAAGAAGCATTAAAACAAGAAAAAAATTCCAGGCAATGAGATCCAGACTAATGAATTGGTACTCCTTTCCACCAAGAAACACCCAGTCACCATTGCTTCCCTTGAATTCTTCTCTTGCTTTATTGGACCCTTTCAAGTTTTTTAAAATATTGGGAATTCCACCTTCAAACTAACCCTTCCTGAACAATTCTGCATCAACAATGTCTTCAATTATTCACTCCTCCTGAAATTAAGACAGTCTTTTCCAAGCCACCAAACAAAGATTCCTCCTCCTCCTCTCCACCTCCAGGGCTCTGAGGAATACAAAGTACAGGAAATCTTATCCCATTGCAGCCTCCAACCAGGAACTGAATACCATGTCTTATGGAAAGGCTATGCCATTAAAGACTCCACCTGGGAACCTGAAGAAAACCTAACCCACTGTCAACAGTTGCTACAGGCCTACCAGGAGCTCCAGACCAGCAGCTAGGGGAGATACTGTCAGGATTCACCTTATTTGTAGCTGCTATTCTTTTAGTCACATTTATTTTGGGCTATTTTCAAACTTACCTATTATCCAGTTATTCTACTCCTCACAACTTCCACTATGCTCTTCCTCTCTTTCCTTGCACTCACCACTCATTTTGGGTTTAAATATGATTTTTCCTAGCTTTTTTCAATAACTCAATGGTGGTTAATAACTTTTCAAAACTACCTTACCTTTTGCTATGGTATTTAGAAACTGGATTTATACACACAAGTTAGTAATTTTGCCTCCAAAATCCTTACCTTTTGCTTTACGCTTGATTACGTGTTTCCTGGTCTTCAGATACAGTTTTTCCTACCTTATTGCTCTCTTCAATAACAACTAAGCAACACTGTAAACTGTCCTTCACCTCCTTCCGGCTTCCTTATGCTTAACTAACTTTTTTAAGTTAACTTGCTCACATATGACTTTCAAAGCCTATTTATCTATTATGACTTCTAACCAGCTTTGGTTAGACTTTTTTCACCTCAAATTTGCACCTCACAATCAAGCAGAATAAAAGGCTTGGTTTCCCAGTCTCAAAAATAAGGTGAGATTGTTTGACTTGCACCCCAAAAGGTACTTTTTAGGTTTTGTGGCTTGTTTTTTTCTTAGTGACCTTATTTATTTCTTAAATTTTATCTTCTTTTCTGATTCTAGTTTCATGATTCTATTTGATTATGTTTTTCATCAGTTAGGAAGTTTTTATAGTGAAAAACACTTTAATTATTGATAGCTTTAATCCACCAGCTAGTGCTGACCATTACCCTGACTTAGAAATTAACTTCTTGACCTAATATTCAGTCATTAAGACTGCTCTCTATTTCATTTTCTTGGGTTTAATCAATTGTCTTAGTCCCTACTCCACTTCCTATAAGCTTTTAGGAGCTTTAGTTCAGTTATTGTTGCAAACCTTACCTATCTTTTTATACTTAACAAACATTAATATTATTAAGTTAAAGGCCTTAGTCTACAATAATTTACCCCAAGCCTTCAGACCTTACATAAATTAAAAAGCTCTATAAAATAATGTATGCACAAATAATATAAGGATCAAAAAAGCAGATATATTTGAAATTAAATCAAGATAATTAAAGCTAAAGACATAAAATCCATACCCAGGCCCAAATAACCTAGCCCAAAGTTGTAAACATGCATCAGAGATTAAAAGTCTAACAATAAAAAAACCAAAAATATAGAGCTTGTTCTAGACCACAAAAACAACAGTTCAGATCAGAAAAATAATAATATTAAAGTCATCTAAGATAAAGGACTATTATCAGAAACAACATTTTCAAAAAAAACTTTAATTAAGAACAATTAATTAATTGCTTTTAATCCATCTATTTCAGTATTTACCCTGATATGCTCAATAATATTTACCACTATTGGGTTGCATCAAATAATTCACTAAAAAACTCAGGACTAACAATCAAAACCTGTCAAGCCAATGAATCAAGGTCCAACACATTCAGTTATGCATATATATTTCATTATATGTCAGGATTGACAATTTACCATATCTGGGAAACCAGGCCCAGGAATGAGATTCAAACCCTGACTCTCAACACTTGCAGGCTGCCAGCCTCAAGGACTGATGGCCCGCACACCCACATTTTTTAGGATTTAGCCCCCTCAAGCTGAGGTCCAGGCTAAGTCCCAAAGTAAGAATACCAACATTGGCTTGGGAGCAGTGGCGTCCAAAGAGGGACTTCTCAACTTGCCTAATGAAGGCAAGAAAAGCCCCTCTGTGAATTTCATTAATTTGAAGTCCTCACAAGCAACCAATAAAGTTCAGCTACTAGAGAAATCACAGGTTATAGGCCCACTCTTATGAAACAAACTTTAGAACAGAATAATCACTTGACATTTCATGAGTTCTCCACCAATGAGAAGTCCCCAGTAGTGGTATCATTTTTGCCGCTCCCAACCCCAGGTGTCCTGGCCTACCAACCAAAAAATTCCTGATCTGTTGAGAATCCATTTATTAAAAATGTGAAGTTTGGCAGTGGGGTGCTGTGACAGTCTACATGGAAGCTGCTGTCCAGATGAGGGCTGATTTTGCCCTAATAAAGACTTAGTCTGAGAGTTGGTTAATATCAGGGAAGTCTCCCCTGACTACATTAATTTTATGGAGGTTCCAAAGGATTTTACAACACAAACAGCTCACAAAAAAGTTTTGGCCACCATGTCCAACTTGAATTTCAAGCTGGATAGGGATTGAGCCCAGAACCCTAAAGACAAGTCATATGTTAGTTTACATTCAGCAGTAAACATAGTTTACCTTTTTATGTGGGCTTTATTCATTCAAATTTTGCTTTTACTTTTGCACCTAGCTTTAAAATTGTTAATAATCACTTAGAGGACATCACTTACTGCTGCACATCTGTTTGGCTGCTTACATTCCCTTTGCTGCTCTCTAAATTACTTGGTCTATATTTGAATCAGGCTCTGCTCTTGATTCTTACTGAGTTCCACCCATATTACTGCTTAATTGTGGCTGCCCTTGTGGCTGCCTTCCAGATCCTCTAAACTTCAAGTTTTACACTTAAATTTATTACCTCACAGGTAGAGCAATGTATGATGAGATTGATCAGTTCAGCCTTTATTCTAATGAAACTTGATTATAAATCCTCTCTCACTCAGTTAACCTCTTAAAATCTTTATAGCTAACCAATGAGGTATATAAGGGAGCTACTTTTTTATCATTCCTACTTGTTTCAACAACAAATATATTTCTTGTATTCCACTTAATCACACTTTTAAAAAATCCCTTTTTTGAAGCCATACAGGGAAGTTTCTTCCTGTTCTGGTTTCTAGTTTCCTTCCTATCAGTGGTATTGGCCCTTGAAAACCCAACTCTCACCACTGCCTGGCATAATTCTTCTCCTGATAATTCCCACCAGAAGAATTCCCTGGCTAACTGCTGGTTCAAATATCCCTCAGGTCACTGGGGAAGAAAGTTCCAGTATGGCTGTTTCACAACACTACCTCTGCCTGATGAACCTTCTTTGGTAAGACCAAATGTCTTCTTCTACCTGCTGTCCTACCTGGTTTGATATTATTTACTGGGAAGATTCAGTTCAATGATGGGACAGTTTTCATTCCTAGGGCACTTTGTTCACCTTTAAATGGTTACAGTGCCCATTGGTTTGGTCATAACAGGGCTTAACATAGGGGCCCTGGCTCACCGGATTGGGAACTTGTTCCCTCTCAAGTGGGTCCCTGACAGTTAAGTATAATAATTTTGGGACAGGTAAATTTCTAGTAGGTATCATGGGCTACTATGGAAGAATAAGGCCTGCCCAGTAGGCAACAAAGGACTACTAGAGGCAAAGAATGAATCAGCCTAGCAGGTAACTTTGGCTGCTAGGGTGCTGGTTAGGTGTCTATACCCAGTAGGTAACATTGGCTACTAGGAGTGAGGAGCTTACCAGCCTAGCAGGTAACATTGACTGCTAGAGAGAAGGGGTGATGTGACCTAGCAGGTAACATTGGCTTCTAGGTAAGGAAGGAGCTGAGGTAGCTCCACAAGCCCTTGTGCGCTTACAGGAGGTCTGTAAATAAGCACATTATCTAACAAACTAGTAAGGTGTCTTTGTTTGTGTTTCCTGGAGACTTTGGGGAAGTCCTAAAGCCACCATTGGGGGAATGGATAATCCCAGAGACGTTGTCAGGATAGGTGCTCAGGGAAGCAGCTCCTAAACTTGACAAAAATCAGGTCTCTGGGAAGTAAAGTTGTCTACTTTGTGCCTGAAAGCTCAGACTTAACCACCTGAGTGAGTAAAGACAACTGCACAGAAATGAGGATTGTCTGTGGTTGAATAGACTAAGTGAAAGTCACTTGCAGGAGCCCAGTCAAACGCCAGTAGCCTTGTAGGCTTATCACCTGAGTCTGAGGTATTGGTAACAGGGACTGAAAATGGAACCACAGCGGTTCATAGTGAAAGATCCTAAGTAAAGACTAGTTGAAAGACTGTAAGACCATGATGAGGAATGGAACCTAGGTATTTCATGAAGCAGGACTATCTGAAGGACTGGAAGTTGGTTAAGAAGGACTAGAAGAAGTAGATGGAGTAGCATGAATGATGGACTTGGACTGTTGAAAATGAGATTAATAAGAAAGAAGCAGTTAAAAGAATTAAGTGGACTGTCAAAAAGACATGATAAAAAGAATAAGATTAATATCATATAAAGAAAGAAATAGAAAGCAGGAAATAATTTACAGAAATCAGACTGTGAATTTATATGAAATTGATTAAGTAAGAAAGAGCCAAAGTAGTGGGAAACAGGACAGAGAAACTCTAAGGATAAAGGCTGGAGTTTTACTAAAATGATTAAGTGGGACAAGAAGCAAGCAACAGACAGTTTCAAATGGTTAAAATGCTGAGAAAAATCCAGATAAACTTGGAGAAATGTTGAAAAAATTAGGGTTTGAAAATCCCCTAAGTAAAACATAGGAGAAAGTGCTCAAGTTTTGCCGGAGAAACGTGACAGGAATTACGGCAAAACTGTTCAAAATGCAGAGCAGCTGTTTATCCAGAACAAGACAGCGCTGGGTTCAACCCATAGTCAAAGGCAGATCATTTGGGAAAAGGTTTTTGACCAAACCATTGAATCCAAGCATCAGATTGGCTGCGGGTCAAAGCCTGTTTGATAAGTGTTTTGAGGGCTTTAACTGAAGAGTTAAAGCCTAAAAATGATGAGCAGAAGCAAAATTTCAGGGCTTTCATTGGCTAAAGTAAGTTAAAAAGTTTAATATATTATAGAGATAGAAAAGCTGGATATTTTAAACTTTGAAAACCAAAGTTCTGAGAGAAAATTTGGACTTGAAAAAGGAGCTATAAAAGGGGAAGCTATCTGAGGCTTCTCAGGGACTGGTTGAGACTGATCTAGACTGGACTAGATTAGACCAAGTGGAATACCAAGACCAATAAGACTATACAGAGAGCTGGAAATTAAGATAAAGGTGCAGGAGCCTAAGATAAAGGAGCTGGAGTATAGGATGAAAACAGAAGTCCAATAATAAGAAGCAGGAGTTCAAGACTAAGGTGCAGGAGCCCAATACTAAGGTAAAGGAGCCCAAGTACAAGTACAAGGAGTCCAGGATATTGTTAAAAAACTTCAAGGTATTGGTAAATCCCTATTTTTCCCAGACCCCCAGACATTATATCAGAAGGTTTATAAGGGGATCTTCCTTCTGACTGTGAATAAAAGCCTATTACAACCCCTGCTCAAAGTTTTATTTAGTAAAAATAACCACCATGAGTGAATTGCCCCACATCTTTTACCCTATCCAAGGGGAGAAAGATACCTATTTTCAAAGTTGTAGAAGGTTTACCACTAGTAAAACTTCCCAGGAGGAGTGAGGGAGGTTAACTAGGCACCTTTAAATGACAGATAGGGGACAGGAGTTCATTGGAAATGAGTTTACTAGGTTGCTGAAAGACTGGTACAAACCTGCAGAAGGTTTAGCCCCAGCTGAAGAACAGTTGTTGCAACAGCAGGCTCAACCTGCCAGCAAGGTTCCATGTAAGCAGGTTTGCAACCTGCAATCTGATTATCCAGCTACTTGAAGCCAAACTAGGAAGTTGACTCAAATTTCTAAACTCAAAAATCTGAACAAATGATGATCCTCTACGGTAGATACCTTGTTTTGGTGCTTGACTCATTACCAGGATCAGGACATCCCCTTCACCATCCCACTGTGTGATCAACACAATCATGTCTCTGTTATCCATGATTCTTAATGGCTATGTAATACTTATCTCTCAATAAAGAATATAATCTAGTTTTCAAACACTTTTCCCCTTTTAACTCTTCTAAAACAGCACAGTTACAACAAGGGTAGCATAGGTAGGTTTTCCATCCTAACTTATCTTGCGAAATTCTGCCTGTTGCCTGTACTTGCCGCAGCCAACAAATCCTTGATAGAATTATTTCTGGCCTCCTGCTAGACTGGACACCCTATATGCAGGGTGCCAAGATACCTGATTGTTTTGTTCTTTATCAGAACATGGTGATCCCACTACCTGCTTTCAATGCCCTATCAGCACAGGGACTCTTCCAGGCATCCACTGCCATTCCTTGGGCAACTGATTAAAGCACCATACCAGCCTAGGTAGCCCATAGACTTCAAAGCGCCACCTTGGAACCCTTTGCGGGGGCCAACAACAATAACACAGCAGCATGGATCCAATCTGCCCAGAGCAAGCTGGCACAAATTGAATCCCACAGCAGCTCTGGATTGCAAGATATCCATCCAATTAAATCACAACGCTGATACCTGGTATGACAAGTGGCATGAAAAACACACTGAGAAAGATTGGGACACTTTCAAGCAAGTCTTCTTGGTAAGATTTGTACTTAAAGACACCACAATTATGATCATATTCCAAGTAAAGAATCTAACCAAAAAAAGGCATAGCAAAGGAGCACACCCTATATTACAAGTAACTCTGACTATGTGCCCTCTCAGATATGGCCTTTGACACTCCAACTACCCCCCTCATGTACTATGACACACTCAAGTCACATGTAATGAGACACATAAATCTGGACCAAGTGACTGACTTGAAAAGCCTGTATTTCAAGGCAGAGAATGCAGAACAAACATACAACACTCTCCACAAGGTTCAAACTAGAAAGAGAGAACAACCCAAAGACTCTCACTCATCTGGGCGTTCCAATTAACCACCCCTGGGAACAACAGCAGCAACACAAACCATAAACCTGTAGGCTTCAATGGACACATAAACAGGAACAACAGCCAATCAAACTGTACTCATTTCTGTACCACTACCACACAAGGCAACCAAGATAAGGGAAAAGCCTGGGGAGAGCACAAAGCAATTCAAGCTCTTACCACACAATTCCTGACTTGCTCAAAAACAATACTGACCCAAGGATGGGTACCAGTGTCCAATGATCCAAGTGCCCTCAGAGGACCCAGTGCTTTACACCATCACCAGACATCCCAATAGACTGATGTCTTACCCTTTCTGCTTTTGCAGTTATACAGGCTCAGCACTCCTGGACTTGGGCGCAGATCAAACCCTAGTCAACAGCAGCTTTGTAGACAAGTTCAAGCTAACCACTAATCCTTCACAGATTAAAAATGTGATTCTAGCTGATGAACATCATATTCCTGTGACAAGGGAAACTGCTCCATTCTCTGTCATGCTAGAGAACCTGCACTCCACCATCTAAGGCCCTGTCATCAATTTTCCCAAGTTTGAAATTGTGCTGGGACTGGATTTGTTGCAAAGGAACATTCCCCATGTAGACTGGGCAACCTCATCACTGAACATTAAGCGCAAAGGCGTCAATCACCAGATCTACCCTGACTCAGTAGACTAGCTCCTTTGTGACCACATCTTTGTACACATCACAGAGACCCTGGACAAAAAGGAGAACCTCAATACAATAGACTGGAACTCCTGTCAGTACAAGATTATACACTTCAAGGACCACCAGGATACCACTACATCTCAGGATTTCACAATTGTAGCCCGCCATCCAGAAATCTTCAAAGAGGCCCTACCCGGGTCACCACCAGAGAAACACATACAACACTCCATCCAACTTAAGGGAGCTGTACCTAAGGCGCAAATTATCTACAGTCTTACCCCAAATAAAGACAACTCATTATGTGCTTACTTCAAGGAAGCAATGGAGAAAGGACTTATCTGCTCCTCACAGTCTCCCTTTGGTGCTACTGTATTCTTTGTGGTAAAGAAAGATGGTACTCTACGCCTGATCACAGACTACCAAGCCCTAAACAAAGTTGCTATCAAGAATTGTTACCCACCACCACTCATTGACAACCTCTTTGATGCCCTGGGTGGCGCCACAGTCTTCTCCAAGATTGACTTAACCACAGACTAAAACCAGATCTGTATCAAAGAGGAAGACATCCCCAAAACAGCCTTCATCTCAAATTACGGTTCATATAAGTGTGTGGTAATCAACTTTGGAATGAAAAACGCCCTTTCAACCTTTGTGACCTTCATGAACAAGATGTTTGTCCCCCCCCCCCATTGGATAGCACGCCTTGGTATACCTAGACAACTTTTTTGTCTATAGCCCCTCAATAGAACAACACCAAAAGGATTTGGAGGCAGTATTTGTCACCCTGGTACAACATAAGCTGCTAGCCAAGCCCTCCAAATGTCAGTTCTTCTGCAAACAGTTGCCCTTACTGGGACACATGGTCTCAAAAGATGGTATTGAACCTGACATCCAGAAAATCCAGACCATCTTCAAAATTCCACCCCCTAAGGACAAGTCAGAACTCTGCACATTCCTAGGAATGATTGCCTATGTACAAAAATTCATACCCAACTGTGGTGTCCTGACTGCACCCCTGTTCACCATAACTGGCGCCAAATATAAGTTTGTATGGACCCCCCAAGTGACCTTTGTTTCAGACGTCTTAAGGAGGAGCTCACAACATCACCCATCCTACAATACCCCAAACACAATAGGAAATACCAAATGGAGACAGATGCCTCTGACTCATCCATTGGAGGAGTACTATGAATCAAAAACAATGATGGTGATTTTCTGTCTGTAGCCTATAAATCATGTAAACTGACAGACAGAAAGTGCCAATACCTAATACATGACAAGGAGTTGTTAGCAATTGTACACTGCCTGGTCAAATGGTGTTGTTATCTAGAGCAACAGGAGGAGGTCATGGCTTTTGTCAGGAATGCTTTTTCTACCTTTCCTGACAACAACAATGAAATCTTGGTAGATTCAGGGTCCAAAAACCCTTCTCCTAAATTGGGCTTTTCCCCAGGTCCTAAAAATGAATTATTAGTATGTAATACCAGTCCTAAATTACCTTTGATTTCACTGGAATCAATCCCAGAGGCCATTTCCTGGGCCAACACAGGGATTGAACCCAGTTCCTCTTGATTGTTGTTGAATCACATAGACAATATTAGTATTTCAAATTCAAACTTACCTTTGTCAATACGCAAGATGGCTGCCTGCAGCCAATCAGAGAATGCAATGGGGGCAGGAGCTCTCAAGACCAAATTTGCTTCAAACTATGATAAAGTTAAAGAAACGTTAAGCTCTGTACTTAACAATAATCAAATTAAGAATTGCTTATCCTCTTCTGGTGTTGCAGTTGCACACCAGAAGCCCCCCAAGCTGTTGCTTCTCCAACAGCTGAGGTAAATGACACCCAGCTGTTTGGAGAAGCCTCAGCAGGGGCCAGCTATTTTTGAAATAATCTTTTTTAAAATTTAAGTCAAAGCTCCCCCTGCCAACTTTCCCTCCCCAAACTTCCCCAATATTCTCCAATTCCCCTTGAAAACTGAAATTTAAACAGCTCTTGACAATCTATAAAAAGGCTTCATTTGTTGGGGTGTTTGATTGTTCAGTTAATAAAGTCAATTTCCTTACCTAGTTGATTTATTCTTTTGCCTGCTCTCAAGTCCTGAAATCAAACACCATGATGCTACCCAAGTCATCCCAATGGGGACCATTTGGGTATAAGTGGTTGGTTTGGTTGCTCCTTGTCTAGTCCCTTACTGCAAGCATATCTTTTGGAACCAGAGCAGATTCTGGTTCATCTCCTCCCAATTACCTGGACAAGTTGTGGCGCCAAGTGATACCAGGTGTATGGTACACTGCCACTCCATTGTCACAGAATCCCCCCATCCTAGAGGAACCACAGGTCATGGGGGCCAGTCTGCCCACTCCTTCCTTATTTCATCCCTTGGCTTCTGTTTTCCTTCTAAGTTATCTTGGAGCTTACTTCATGTTGAGAAGGTTCAATCCCCTTTTGGGTAGAAACCGTCTTATTGGAGAATTGTCCCATATGGGGATGGTCTCTGTTCCAATTAGTTCTCTAATCACAGGATTGAACCCATCCGCGGCCATACACCTTTTGGGTGGTATGTTTCCAAGCAGATGAGTTCCTGACAGCTTTGACCAACCATAAGCCACTTATAGACTTCAAAACACAAGCAAAATTTTACAGTTGTTAAGCCTTCTGGATAGAACTTCTGGAGAGGTTCAACATGGTCATACAATATAAGCCTGGTCCAGAACTTGCTATGACAGACACACTCTTGTGTCTGTACGTCAGAGCCACAAGGGGCAAGTATAGGCTAGACCCAGCCTGGCCTCTCCTGGTGCTTTAGACAAAGGACAAAGGCTTCCCCCTGGAACCACAGACAACAAAAGAAACATTCATTAAGCATCAACACATTTTTGAAGATGTGTATGGGACTTTACATCAAAAAATGACCAACAGAACCACCATCCCTTATGTCCCCACACATCAACAATTTGACACAATCCTGTGTTACCACAGAGACCTAGGACACACAAAAAGCTGCAATCTCTATGAATTCCTCAAACACAAAGCATGGTGGCCAATGGTAACTGTGGTAATATTGACTCCCTGGTGATCAACTCCCTGGTACTTAACAAAGTTTTGAGTACCAGGGAGTTGAGTGCCATATATTTGAATCTAGTAGTGTTTTTGGCTTAACTAATTTTAAGCTAATTTTAACCAATAGTATAGGGGTTTAGGCCCAAAAACCAAGTTCAAATTTACTCAAACTTGACTCTGTTTAATAATTCAGTTAGATAAAATACCAATTTAAGGGGCGATTATATGTAAATTTACTAATAGAAATGCAAAAACCTGTGTTTGATACTCTAAAAGAAAATGTGGTCAGTTCTACACTTTTTAAGACAAATCCTAATTTTATTAATAAAATGCTTATGCGCTTATATAAAATTTGTTATTTACTATTTTATTTTTATTATTAGTGTCCATAGCCGTTGATTAAGCTCCCAAGCACCACTCTACTGGATTTAGTGGTATAGACATTAATCAAATACTCCACTTGTTTTACATTATGTAATTTCTGGATTTGTGGATTAAGTGATGCCACATAATTTAAGCCCAATTTATTAAAAGATTTCATATGTAATTTATAAAAAACAGAAACTCAACTCCCCCTCTGTTTGACTCTATCCACTTTCCATATAATTGGTTTTGGATTTAACTAATCAAAGGCCGGAATTAAGGCTAAATTAATAAATGACACACTATGAGTGCCACTTGACACTCATCCACTCAACACTTTCACTTGGGGATTAGTACAGAGAGCTTCTTAATGTTTTAACAACACTATGATAGAAAATTCATTCCCAGCTCCTCACAGCATAGCTTAAACACTAATAAACACCTTCCTACTCATTTACCTTTTTAACTTATGTTTTATTTTTTATTTTTGAGCATATGAAACTGCCGTGCTTTTGGGTTAACTTTCAAGCCTGCTTTAAATTTAAGCAAGTTTTATATGTAAAAAGCATAGTAAATTTGATTTTCTGCTCAACTCTGACATACTCAACAGTAATAATTCAGCTTTTTCCAGCTGATTGACACAGCTGAACTCAACACTTTACTATGTTTTAAATTTTAAACTCCCAATAAAGATAATACACATAATAAATATATATTTTTGAAATTATAATATATTACTCTTCCTGCTACTCTTCATATAACTGTTATATACTTTTTTGATTTTTAATTATAATTTTACATTGATTTAGCACTAAAATATTATGCTGAACCTAACATCTTTGATGCTTCATCATAAATTCACTTTTTTTCTATGTTTTACCTTTATATCTATACTTTGATTTTCTATTTTGCTTCTATTTACTTTGTTATGTTTTTTCTTGATAAATAAAACTTTATTTGCATACTTTTCATTTAACTTTTACTTTGCTTTACCTCTTTGTGTTTCATATCTTTCATACTGTTTTATTTACAAAACTAAACTTTTCTTTAGCTGTCACGGCCCATACCAGAGTCTGGCTGGACTCCCACAGGAGAGGCAGGCCGGGCCTGGCAGGCCATGTACACAATAGGCGCAATACAGACCAGGTAGTTGAGAGCAGTGGCTAGGGGGCGCCAACTCCCAGTATGGGGGACAACTTGGACAGCCAGCCCCAATACTGTGATATAGACAAACCCCAACTTACTGAAGTCCTGGGCAGGAGGCATGTTGGGAAGGGGAGGATCAGTAGGAATCTCCTTCATAGTAGGCAGCAGATCTAGATGGTGGGGGTGGAAGTACTCCAAGTCAAGAGCACGGGGTGGTTTGACTGGAGCAGCAGGAGTGTAACCAGGAGGATAAGAATGCAAGTTTGTATTGTGTTGTGGATTCCCAAATAGATGCAAAGAAAATAATTAACTTTGAGCAAAAATAGACAATTCCTGCAATAAGATAATGATTTCTGGGCATAAACTTGCTTTATTAAGATATCAACAGTGAGGAAGGCTTCTCCCCCTCACTACTTATACTTACTGGGGATTCTATGGCCTTTTGTGCCACCAGAGAACTGATGGCATCATTTGGAGTTGGATTTATGATTTTAACCAGAAATTGCGTGCTTGGGCAAGAGGGTGAGATTTTATGGGCTGTTATAACATGAACCTTTTGAAATTTGCAGCATACTGAGTCTCTACAGTTATTTTTAGCTCCTGCAATGAATTGATTGTCTGATTGCGCAATCAAATGATCACGCTCCCAATGTGCCATTTCTGGATAGGTAGGTGGCTCAGATTTGTTAAAAGACTTGATGCCAGGGATTTGAGGCTTGTGTGCCTCTCAAATCCCGGGCCATTTTCTAGTTGACAGGGGGGTTTTCTTGCCCTGGAAGATACTTTGTGTGGGTTCCCACACTATGGGTTTTTTCACCTCTAAGCAGTCCAGCTGAATGTCCAGGGCAATCTTGGCCCTTAAATTAGCCAAGATCATCTAAATCCAACAAGCCTACCAAGCGCCAAAACTCAAAGGGCTCAAAAGAAACTGCCTCCACTCCCAAGAGTGCCAAGAAGCCTGCAAAGGCAAAGTTTTTAACTCCATCTCCCCCATCCCATCTCCTCTCACTCCTCTCCTCTCCCCTCATCTTCAACTTCCCCCCAAGACCTCAAATAAAATTGATGACTCTCTCACTGATCACTCATTTTAAAAGTCAGAGGGCAAATCTGAGCCCACCAAGAAGTGCTGTACTAAGAAGACAAAGGCTGCCAAGGAGCCTATCTCTTCTCCTGGTAAGAAAAAGGAGGCATCCAAGTGGGCCTCAAAGAACTCTTTCTCTCTCTCATCTGACCTCCAAGATGAGCCTGAGGAGTACTTCAAGAAGTATAAAGCTTCTGATCACATGGCTTGGGATCCACTGGCCATCCACAATATCTGCAATGTGGACAGAGAGTTCAAAGTCTCCAAGCGCTTTCCCATCTTTCCCCCATCATGTCAGTAAAGGGCGGCCCTGGCTATGTTGCTGGCAATTACATTTTTAACTGTAATAATCAAAAGTGCGCCACCAAGAGCAAGCACTTTGTATGTGAGGATAATACTTGTGGGGTACGGCTGAACACCAAGGGCTGGGAGCAAGTAACTGCCAAGAAGGGGGAGCATACTTTTGAGCCCCCCAATCACCTGATCACTTGGATGCTGAAGTGGTATCTAGTTCAAGTAATCCCCACCTCCTCTCACCTCTGGGCATCTGATCTGGCCATAAAGGCCCTGCAGCATTCAAAGCCCAACAATCTCAAGTTGGTGCCAATTCAAGAGCAGTTGGTCAAATTTATTGGCAATAAGTGGATCACCGCCAATCTCTGTCCCCCCAAGCCCTTGGATATCTTATCAGACCTTACCCTCACCCACAAGCTCAAGCAGCTTCCAAGTGGGGAGTGCTTCCTCCTCCATGACAATGGGCCCAGATCCAAGGACTAGATTATCTGCTACACAACTCAGCAGAACCTGATGGAGTTTAAAAGGGCTTCAACATGGCTAGTTGATGGTATCTTTTCCACTTGCCCCCAGATGTTCAAACAGCTCTGGATGATTCATGCCAATATTGACATCTGGGTGATTCCACTTGCTTTCTTCCTCCTCCCTGGGGCCGCTGAGACCATTTACACCTGTGCTCTCTCAATTCTTTGCAGTGCACTTGCCTTCCTTCTCCCTGACAACAATGATGCCAAGAAGACCCCCTACACATACCTGCACAAACCCTCCTGCCGCTGACAAGGACCAGGCCACCCTGGACTCAGAGGAAAAGGTAAGGCTAAGGGCTCTTGGACCTCACATGTGCATAATGGACTTCAAGCCTGCTCAGTTCAATGCATTTGAGCAGCTGTTTAGCAGGGAGGTGCAGGGGTGCCACTTCCACTTCTGCCAAGAAGTTGCTCACAATAGGCAGGCCCATGCTGAGCTTAGTAGGTTGAGCTGGAGGAACTTTGGGACACCTGCAAATTTGTGCTGGCACAATTCAGTGCCTTGGCTTTTTTAAAGCCAGAGCACACTGTGCAGGGGTTCAAGGTTCTCTCAAAGGATCCTTACAACAAAAGCATACAGATTTCAAGCCTTTCCTTGAGTACTTCAAGCCCTGATGGATTGGGAAGGTTGTCACACAGGGGCGAGCCAAGGCCAGTTGGAATGTGTATCAGGCGGCGGTGAATGGTGAGCTCAAGAACACTTTGGCGCTAGAGACTTATCACAACCATCTCAAGGCCAACTTTGGGCTTCAACCAAATTTCAACAATTTATTCTCCCTTCTTCATCAAAAGCAGGAGAAAACCATCTCCAAGCTGTGTGACTTGGCCAACCAAGTCCCCCCACCAAGCCTACAACCCGCTCCACCTTCTTCACCAAGGCCATTCAGGGTGCGGCTAAGCACAAATACAAGGCCTCTGAGATTAAGCAGCAGCTTGAGCTTATTGCCACTGCCATTCTAGAAGAGGCTAAAATGAAAAAGGGGAAGAAGGGTGAAGAGTAAACTTGCTTGCTTCTATGGTTTTAACTTTTTAGCTTTAATTTTTAATTTTTAGTTTTGATCATTTAGTTTTTAGTTTAATTTTTGATTTTTTGATTTAATTAGATAGCACTGAGTATTTTATGTATACATGGCAAGTTTGAGATGAATAGTTATAGTTGAAAGTGATTAAATATCTTAATTTTTGTTAATTTACTAGTAAAACATAAAATATTCACATTTGTACCTATATGAACTATATCAAATAAGTATTAATATTCCTTCATATTTTGCATATATGTTATTGTTAAGTTGTTTTTTTTTATTTTTAGTTCATTGTAATTTTAATTTTTGTTGGTATTCAAAAATATTTTTATAATAAAGAGTGTAAATTACATAGTAAAATTATAACTAGTTGCTTATTTCTCCTTATTTTTATTAATTAAGAAACTGTTTTATTGCATTTTTGAGTTTTCTGGGGTTGCTTTAGTTACCATAGCTGTATATCTTAATTTTTATATTAAAAGTTTCAGAACATCAAGATTCATTAATTAAAAAAGTGTCAATTTCCAGTTGTTGATCAGGGAAAAAGATGAATTCTCACTTTACTATAGTGTTGAGCACCAGGGAGTCAATCACCAGGGAGTTGATCTTACCAAATTTGCCTGGCCAACCCTATATTGGGATGTCCAGGAAGTCTTAGACCAATGAAAATTATGTGAGAAATTTGCAAAAAGCAATACCCCACCTAAATAAGTACTACCTATTTGCTCACAACTACCCTTTAAGGTATGGCCCTAGCATTGTGGGCCCCATGTCAGGGAAACACAATGAAAAGAAATACATCATACCTGCCATAGACTTTGCCACTCAATGGTCAGTGGCACAAGCAGTAAAAACACACAAATGCAACAAATTACGGCAATTCATAGGAAAAGAAATCATCAGCAAGTTTGGAAAGCCAGAACTCCTGATAATCAATGGAGGCAAAGAATTGACCTCTGAAGTTACCAACATATACCTCATCAAGAATGGGTTACAACACACAGTGACAACACTTTATCATCCTCAGGCCAATGGACAGGTAGAGTGGCTGGATGGTAGCCTTGTGCAGGCCTTGGCCTACCTCACTGCCAGGAGACCTGAGTACTGATATAAGCAGCTATTGAGTGCATTGCTTTTATGCTGGACTTGTGTAAACAGATCCACTGGGAAAAGCCCCTTTGAGCTACTTTATGGAACATATTCTAATATCATCTAAGCGCTATCAAGACAAGCTGGAAATTCCCAGTCAAGTCCCATCCCGCTTGGATCCCCAAGTCATACAGGCCAATAGCAACCAACTAGAAAGAGAAGAAAAAAGTCTATGCACTACCCTTGTCCCCATCAAAGACAGACATGAGGTTGGTGACAAAGTCTGGGTAATAAATACTAATAAGAGTAAACTACAGCCAGAGAAAGTAGAGCCCAGTGATCATCTAAAGGTAAACAAAAACAACAATTACCTTGTGCAAGGACTTGAGAAACATGAACAAGACAAAGTCTTCCACCATGGTTGTCTAAGAGCCTGCAAAGCAAGACAAAAACAACACAAGACTGTCCTACCCACCACCAAACAACAGTTAGTCTAGTATGACGCCTGGGATCTCAACAACCTCCCTGAAGATCTGCCCCAGCAGAGGCCAACCTTTAATTGGGGGATGTTGCAACAGCAGGCTTGACCTGCCAGCAAGGTTCCAAGTAAGCAGGTTTGCAACCTGCAATCTGACTATCCATCTACTTGAAGCCAAGTTAGGAAGTTGACTTGAATTTCCAAATCCAATAATATGAACAAATGATGATCCTCTACGGTGGATACCTTGTTTTGGCGCTTGAATCATTACCAGGATCAGGACATCCCCTTCACCATCCCACTGTGTGATCAAAACAATCATGTCTCTGTTATCCATGATTCTTAATGGCTATATAATACTTATCTCTCAATAAAGAATATAATCTAGTTTCTAAATACTTTCCCCCTTTCAACTCTGCTAAAACAGCACAGTTCAACACAGATGCATGGTGGGGATGTCTGCCTAGTAATAAGAAAAGTATTGGAAGAGTTTGCATTGATGCGGCTCAGTATAAACTGTTAGCTAGCCAACACCCCCTACTAGTAAATGATGACTCCCCATGCTAGTCCTGGGCTATGACCCAGGACACACTTTGGGGACTGGTGACAAAGAATCCCACACCTTGGCTACAAATGGATGCACATATTTCTCTGATAGTGTCCCATAACTTCTGTTCCCTATACACCATATCATCAGACAGAGGAGAAGGGTGAACATCAAGTTTAGGCTCAGACAACATGTTTACTTGGGTCTGAAGTTTGGAAATAGAGGCATCTATGGTGGCTCTCTCTTGAGAAATTTCATCATATAGTTCATAGAGACCTCAAACAGCCTACTTGGCCACCTGTTATAATTTTTCAAAGGAGTAGGCTCTAAACACATTAAGTGTTACACAAGTTGCTCAAAGTTAGAGAGGTAAGTGTTCAGGTTGGAGTATACTTGAGCTTTCCAGGGTTGTTATAACTGGTGAAATTCATACAGATGTTCCCTGATGTAGTCAGAGATGAACATGTGTATCCACTCTATAGATCTAACCAAGCAAGACTGAGAAGCAATGGAGTTAAGTTGGTTATCAGATAACAAAGATAACAAAGAGTGAATCCATTGCTGGTAAGCAACAAACTTATCCCAATGATTAGTTACAGTGGCTTGGAGAGACAAGATATCTTGGATTTGAAGCCGCAGCACCATTTAGTGGTGGGCTAAGGCAGGCTTGTCACAAGTGACAAACTCCTATTGACCATGCTTACTGGAAAGCCTCAACTACGGGATTCAAACCCTGACACCCTGCGGGCTGCCTGCAGATTTTTGGGCTCAAACTAGAGCAGGATTTGACTTTGGAAAACCCTCTAAAGCTGGATGAACCAAAATCATCTACATCAACACTCCCCACAGTAAAGGTTTCTGTTAGCTCAACCAATCAGCGGGTGGGCCTAGCCATAGAACCCAAAATAACTCAGGCCTCCACAGAAGAGGAAATAGAGAAACTTCCCAATAAACGTGGACCACCCAGCGATGACTAACCCAATGGCCCAACAAGGAAATTCAATTATTCTCAGTTTAAACCAGCCAATGAAATAACTCCCACAATGGATGCCACCAAGGACTGGAAAACTCTGGTAAACGGTAACACCCAGGCCAGAGAAATTTGTAAAAGTTTTCCTATGACAGATGGGCATACTTATACCCTGGACCGCCAGGAAGATGCCCATTGCCATTCTTGCAATAAAGTGACATGAACCTTTGGTTCAATCAGGTTATTCCATATTTGATATTAGTTCTATTTCATCTACAGTCTATCTCCTGTGGTTCTGCACCTCACACCCAACAACCCCAAGAAACTGTGAACCCACTGCCCAAGCCTTACCAACCACCAGGAGCTCCCTACGGCCCAGTACATTTCACCAAGTACCCCCCCCTAACCCTGCATACTTGGAGTTTACCCTAGAGGAAATCCTAATCTAAAACCCTGAAGCCAGAACTAGAGAGACCAAAACTATCTACAGGGAAGGTAACAAGATCACTATACCCCCCTGTTATTCCGCAACAATTACAACTACCTGCCTGCGTATTTGGTCCCAATGACTCTGCCTCTCACCCTGCGGCCCGACCACCTTCAAGAATCTGTTGCTGCCAATGAATCCATTTCCACTCAGATATTTGGAGTGATGTACATCACTCTTATTGGTTTAATAGATTCTATGGTACCTGCCAGCAGATCTTGGGCTCTCCTGGGCAAATTGTTATTTTATATTGTAAAGTTAGCCCCAATCTTGTGGTAGGCCCTCCCTGCCGGGCCCGTAGGCCACCCGCCTGAAAGTTCTCAGGAACCCCCCACAGACTGGATCTCTGACAAGGCTGCACAAAGGACAATAGTAGATTCTCATTGGAGCTGGCTTCTGAGAGGAGATGTTGCAGGAATTGCAGGGCAACAATTAACTTGTAATATTCTTCTTTATTAAACCGTTGTTGAAGACAGGGGATGGCTCCATCATGGGCCATCCCAAGGGCTACTGCCATGACTTGCTCCAAGTTGGGAGTTACCCATAGGGTAAGATACTAGACAGGGACGGTTCCTAGGTTCAAGACAGTGGGGAAAATAGGTGGGTCCAAGATTTCCTCTTCAATAAGAGGAAAGTTAATTTCAGGCAAAGACAGCTCCTGTAGCAGAGTAGGAGACGGGCCTGAGAACATAGTGACAAAAGGAATAACCAAGGAGCTTACAGCACCTGTAGTGAGCACCATTTTTGTTGTGTTCTGAAGCGTGGTACAGATACACAATGGAAAATCCTAACCTTAGGATTGAATTTGTACTTGTGGCCCTGAATAATAAATCTTTACTAGGCGTGGCTAGAGAGAGGTGCCAAAGTACCTGAAAACACAAAGACAGAAATGTGAATAGAACTTTATTTTATTGGTGGTATGAAAAATAACTGTATATTGGCTGTGGTTCTAAAAAACAATACAAGGACAGTAGGATCACTTGCCACAAGCATGAGTGGGGCAAGTGAGTTGCGCAGAATCAGGAAGATGAACAGATGAATTTCCAACTACAGAAACAGACCCATTTCAAGGAGCAAAAACAAAAGCAAGGGATATGTCCTCAAAATAACCCATCAAAGGCAAAATCAAAAGAGAAGGAATATTGGTATTCACAACAATGGCTTGGATTTTCCGGGCTTCAGGCTTGATGCCCTCTTTTGACACCACATGCCCAAGGAAGGGGAGCTGCTTTTGGTAGAATTTACACTTGGAGGGCTTTGCAAGTAATATGTGTAGTTCCAGGGTTACAATTCTGCCTCTAGGTGTCAGGAATATTCCTGACATAAACTAATACTGACTGAGAGGAAAAGTTGGGGAAATAAAGCTAAACCTCCAATTCAAGGGGCAAAATTTGATGAGGAATTTCCTCCCCTATTAGGGGAAAATAAAAATAAATTTGGGGAAAACCCAGATCTTATGGGCGCATGACTAATTTATCATCCAGGCAGGCGCCTGCCGCCACTGCGCAGACGCCTGCCATGCCCGCCAGCACCCAGTCAGCCACCCACAAGCTGCCCGCCCGCCCAGGCAGGCACCTGCCAGCACCCAGCCTGCCCACCTGCTTGCTCCCCGGGCCCCAGCCGGCTGCCTGCCACCCATCTGGGTCCCAGGGCCCACCCTGCAACCAATCAGAAATTCCCCTGGATTACAGCCAATCAAACAAGTCCCTGAAAACAAGGAAAAATTCAGAAACCAAAATTTCCCCTCCAGAAGAGGGAAGGAATAATGATCCAGAATTTAAAAATAAGTTTGCCACCAACCAATTAGGTGCTAAGTTACAGACCACATGGGCAAGGCCAAACTCCATCCAAAACCCTGTTCTTGACACCAAAATAGCTTCTGAAAAGGAATTGACTCACATCACTCACCTAGAACCAGGGCAACATGAAATTATTGGTTCACCTCAAGAACTTCCCAACCAGCCACAGATAGCAGGAGAACAGGAATTTGACCATCTTCTAAGTCCCAATTGCTATCCCTACCTTCCAAACTTCTGGGATTTCCCATCCCCTGTTTTTCCCTCCCAATTGCAAATCTTTGCACAGGGGAAAGGACTATAAATAAAGGATCCCACCTCAGTAATAGCTTGTGCTATTATTGAGATTAATACCCTCAATAAAAGTGAAATTCAACTTACAACTAAAGTTAACTTACCAATCAGCCCCTGCCAACCCTCCAATCCAAGGAAGATGAACCATCTCATCTTCACAGCTGTGCTCACAGCTTGCCTTGGGATTGGAGGCTACCAACAAGGGTCAGAGTTCTTTGGGCCCTCCCCAGATGGACTAGGTCATGACCCTCACTACAATTCTGGTCAACTGAACTCCTCCCAGACTGGACCCTGGCCTCCCCTGGTGTCTCCACATTCTAAACTCTCTATTGCAATTTACACGTCCATGTACTACATCTTAACCTACTTTGTTTGGAGCTTTGGAAGATATAACGCACACGCAAAGGTCTTCTGCTGGTTGATGGCTGTGTACCCCATTGTTACTGCCTTGACTGGATTCCAGTTTGCCAACCTGTTGCTATACATACTGCAAGTGGTACCTACCGTAACTGGGTATTACACTAGGTCCTTGTGGTGCTTTTCCACCAAGAGGCTATACACAATGATATCATCCATATACACAAGCGTGTACTGGTCAATATGGGGTGTGAAAACCTCATTCATAAAGATAACAAAGATTGAAGGCACGTTTGTCAGTCCAAAGTTAAGTATGATACACTTGTATGAGCCATACTTGGTTCAGAAGGCGGTCTCAGGGATGTCTTCTTCCTTGTGTTGCAACATCTTTTATTACTCCCTCTTGGGTAATTAACACCCCAAGTAGTTCAATAAATGGCCCACCGTACAAATCACTGGCTAATTATTAACTTGGTGGTACTCCTATCATTTGCCCATCTATTACAGGGATTAAAAAATCCAGATCCTAAAAGTAACACAACTTTAATAAGCCCTTGTGACTTAAGAGGAACATTACTCAGATAAGCCCCATGACTCCCATGATGTACATGGACAGTATGTGGCTTTCCATGATACTATATATATTATTTTATATTCATATTCAATAAAGTATCATTCTCTTCTTAATTTCCCCTTTATCTCATTTATTATACTTGACAAGAAGTATATACTTGACACTTGATACAAATTTGGTTGTACCTGGCTGCTAGGTAAATCTTTGAGAAGATGGTTGCTCTGCCCAAGGCGTCAAAAAGGTCATCAATGAGCGGAAGAGGGTAGAAATTTTAATGGTGACTTCATTCAGCATTCAGTAGTTAATCACTAACCCAAGGGACCCGTCCTTCTTTTCCATAAAGAACACAACAGCCCCAAAGGGCAATTGGGAAGGTTGGGTGAGCCCCTTTTAAAAAGCTTCCTTAAAGTAAGCACATTGTGTGTCATCCTCATTGGGGGTGAGTTAGTATATGGGTTGCGCCTTGGGTACTGCTCCCTTGAATTGTATTAAGTGTGGTATGTGCTTCTCAGGAGGTAGCCCTGGCAGTGCCTCCTCAAAGATCTCTTGGTGGTGTGCTACACTTTCCTGATCCTGGGAGGTAGCCGTATCTTGGTGGTCCTTGAAATGTATGACCTTGTACTGACAGGAGTCCTAATCAATTGCTTTGAGGTTGTCTTTTTCCTCTTGGGTCTCTGTAATACCTACAAGCACATGGTCCAAAAGAAGTTGGCCAACTGTGTCAGAGTAAATTTGGTGGTTGACTCCTTCTCTTTTGATGGTTAGCACTGAGGTATCCCAGTCCAGGTGGGGATTATTCTTCCTCAACCAGTCCAGGCCAAGTACCATGTCAAATCATGGGAAACCAATGACAGGTTCTTGGGCGGTTGAGTGGAGATTATCCAGCATGATGGAAAAGGGACAGTTTCTTGGGTCACAGCAATGTGATTTTCATCAGCTAAAAACTCCTTCTTAATCTGCAAAGGATTAGTGGCTAGCCTGAACTTGTTCACAAAGTTGCTATTGACAAGGGTACAGTCTGCGCCTGAGTTCAAGAGAGCTGAACCTGTGTAACTTAAAAAGCAGAAATGGTAGGAAATCAGTTTATTGGGGTGTCTGCCAAAAGTGTAGAGTACTGGATCTCCTGAGGGAGCCTGGATCATATATCACTGATCCATGTTGTCATGGCCTGGGTGGCTCCCAGGGGAACCTTTGGTCAAGGGGAAGGGTTGAGCCTGGAAGGCCCAGTAGATGACGGGGGCCATCTGCATCACATAATTGGCAGCTTTAGCCCAAGGACACCACACTCCCATGTGGGGTATCACTTGCTCAGTGAGCCCCAGCATGGTCAAGTAGGCAAACCCAATCTTGCTGCAATCATATGATGAAGAAGAAGGGAAAAGGGGAAGTTCTCCTGTAGCAGCGCTCATGGTCAGGCTTGGCTGGGCAATTTGGGGGAGCAGAGGAACACCAGGAAAGGAGAGGCGTGGTGTAGGAGCAAGAATTATTTCTTGGTCCTGCACTCTAGGAGATGGGGTAAAGTCTAGTGGTGGTTGGTTGGAGGCAGCAAGAAGTTGCTTCATTTCCCGGTGCTGATGTTGGTACTGGAGGTACTCTGTTTGAAAGCACCAGCAGTATAAAATTTGTGATAATGTAATAAGCCCCTGTAAAGTATAAATGCTCAGTGTGCATTAACCAACAAAATTTTATTAAATGAAGATGTCAACAAGGAAAGGGGATGCCTTGTTCCCAGCTATATCCTGCTGGGAAACTGCAATTGGACTTACTGGCAACTCCTTATTGGTTGTCGTTGAATTATTCTCAAGTTGAGTTCCATTGATGACTCCTGATTTGTCAATTAGATGAATCCTTTCATTATTTTTGCCCTGGGGAGGCTTTCAGGGGAATTTTGGGCCATTTGGCAACCCAAGTCCCCAATTCTGGGTTTCAGAGGGTGTGGGCCAATTAAAATATTTTTCACTTGGCTTTGGGACAGTTTCCAATTTCCCCCAGGTTTGGCCTTGACCAGAGTTTGATTCTCTACTTGGAATTAAAGTTTCCTTTTGGTTAATCTGTGTGATCAACAATGCAATTGTTTGGTTGCGCAATTGCTCAATTGCAGGCCTTGAACCTATGCAACATAGGGGTTTGTCTGGCCCATTCTGGGCCCTGACTCACGTCTTTGGGCAATTTTCATTGTCTGGTGAGGCAGAAGTTTGGTGGGGAGAGCTTGGCTTGCTTAATTCTCTCCCCAGGCCTTTCCCTCATCCTGGTTATCCTGAGTGCTGGTGACTCTAAAGTGGGTGAAATTGGACTGGCCATTGGAGCCCCCAGGCTTGTTGGTTGTGAGTTACCATTGTTAGGCGGAGGGCGGTTGGAGTTCTGGAGGAGTGGGAGTGTGGTTTTTCTGTCTACCAATCCCCAAAGTGTGTCCTGGATTGTAGCCAGGGACCAGCTGGAAGGGATTATCATTCTCTAGTAAGGGAAAATGTATCTCAGAAATATGTATAGGGGTCAAAATGGGCTTTTATTCACTCTCAGAAGGAAGATCCCCTTAGAAACCTTCTGGTATATGGCCTGGGGGTCAAGGAAACAATATGTATTTGCCAATACTTGGAGTCCTACAACAATATCTTGGACTCCTTGTACTTGGTCTTGGACTCCTGCACCTTAGTCTTGGATGTCTGCTCCCTAGACTTGGACGCCTGCTCCTTAAACTTGGACTCTGGCGCCGTGCTTAGGATCCAGCTTCTTATTCTTGGGCTCCTGCTATGTTATCTTGGGTTGTATCAGTCCAACCAAGCTTCTGCTGGTGATCAACATGCTTCCAAAACCTCTTGGCAGAAACTCAGAAGGCCTCAGAAAGATCCTGTCAAAGACCCAGAAAGACCTCAAAAGACCCCCAACAAGACCTTCAAAAGACCCCGTAACTTTCCAGCCAGCCACATTTTTATAATGTCCTTTTCCCAACGGTTCCGCCTTTAAAATGGCTTTCTTCAGAAGCTTAAACCATTGCTGCTTGCTTTTTCCTATAATAACTTAAGCTTACATACTTACTTTCTCAAAAGCTTAAAGTATTAATTCACTATTTCCTTGCTTATACTTTAAGCTTTTGGCTTCCAACCAATCATTTTCATCAGGAAACCTGCCAGAACTTAACCAATAAATGCAGAGCTCAGAAATAGACCATTTCTGAAGTTCCACTGGGATCCAACTATGAAAATAATTTCCACAGCTCAAATCGCTCAAAGCAACAACTCTTTGTTCACCAAAGCATTAACCAGTCCATTATTCCGGCACCATCTCTTCCTGCATTCAACCTAAACCCATTTAAATAGTAGAATACTATTTAAATTGTTCTTTCTGGTCCTCTTCAACGTTTTCCCATATATTTACAAATATTGTAAAATCCAAGGAAAACATCTCACCAAAACAACTTTGTATCCAGTTCTCATAGCAACATACCTTCATCTATCCTAGGAACTTAATAAATAAATATCTTACCCACATTTCTATCCAAATTCCTTCTTGATTTTAATACTAAACCAAGGCAAAACATTCCACATCTTCCCACTTTGGCAAGTCAATTTGGCAAAATCTTGGCTCATTTCTCCGGACACCAGTTCTTCACCATCATCTTTGAGGTCTTCAGCCAGCTCTTCAACCACATCTTCCAGCTCTTCAGTTTAACCAGCAAACAGTCCATCTTAGTTCATAGAACAGCTCCTTTCAAGTCTTTAAACAACCTATCAGTCTTATGACTACTCCTTTATCATGACCAGCTACTTCTACATCATGATCTTTGAGCCCTTTCACTTATTCTCACTAGGAACCATCTTAGTTGCACCTGCACAATGAACCATTTTGGTTCCAAACTTCAATATGAACCAACAGTCCCTCAACTAGTCTTCACTGTGATTATACAGTCCTTTGTACTAGTCTTCTCTGCTGATCCCATGAACCACCTCAGTTCTTTATCTCAGTCCCAGTTACCAGAACTTGTAGAACCAGGCATGAGTCTACATTGAAATGGCATTTGACTGGGCCCTTGTAAGTGGCAATCCATTTAGGCCATCCAACCATAGATCAATGTCTATGTGTTTTTTTACTCACCCAGGTGATTAAGTCTGGGCTTTCAGTTGCAGAGTAATCAGCTCTACTTCTCAGAGGCCTGATAACACCAAGTTCTGCAGCTGCTTCCCTGAGCAAACCGCCTTGGTGACACCTCTAAGCAAATCTATACCCTCCAATGCTCACTCTGAGTTCTCCCCAAAAGCTCCCATAGGGGCATAAACAAGGACACCCTACCAGTCTGTTAGGTAGGATGCTTGCTCACAGCCTCCTGTAAGCGTATCAGGGTACATAGAGCCCTCAGAGCTCTTCCCCTCCCTGGCAGCCTGTGTTACCTGCCAGGGGTCTAAACCCTTCTCCCCCCCAGACAGACAAAGTTCCCTGCTTGCTATCTCAGTCTTCACTCTTCTGCAGCCACAGTTACCTGCAGGGTGAAGCACTATAGCCCCAAAGCAGCCAATATCTTCTGCTGGGTGAAGGCAACATCTGCCCCTGGTAGTCCTATGTTACCTACTAGGCAGGCCTTACTTACCCTAGTAGTCCTATGTTACCTACTAGGCCTTTACCTGCAACAAAAAACCAAACTTTTGCTTGGCCAACATTAGCCCTGCCTGCAAACCATCAAACATGTGGACCGTCACAGGGAGTATTTAGGTCTCTCTCTTTCCAGTTTGCGCCTTATGGAGGGCGTTGGATGTTTGTTCTGCTTTCTCTGCCTTGTGATACAGGCTTTGCTAGTTGGTCACTTGGTCCAGGTTAACATGTCTTATTACATGCAACTTCAGGGTGATATAATACATGAGGTGTGTGGCTGGGTTGTCAAAGACCATAGCTGAAGGAGCTCATTGGCAGAGCTCCTCATAGGCTTGAGTGAGCTCCTTAACTGTGCTGTGTTGGGTTAAATCCTTTACTTGGCAGATGATCATGAGAGCTATGCCTTTAATTTCAAATCTTGTCAGAAAGTCTTGCTTGAAAGTGTCCCAGCCCTTCCTGGTGTGGTCAAAGTGCCATTTGTTGCACCAGGTGCCTGTTTTGTGGATCAGAAAAATAGATATCTCTCCAATCCAAAAGCTTGGGGGCATTCCATTTGTGTCAGCTTGCTTCAAGAAGCTTGGATCCATGCCGTGGTGTTGCTGTCATTTTCTCCTGTGGATGATCCCAAGGCAGCACTGCACAGGCATTGGGCTACGTGGGTGGGCATGATACTTTTGTCACCAACCCATGTAGTGGCAGTAGGGTTTTGGAAACCCCTTGAGCTGATAAGCCATTGAAGGCAGGCTCCATATCACTATGTTCTGATACAGTACATACCCTTAAGGTATCGCGGTCCATGGTGTGTAGGGTGTCTAGTCCATAAGGAGCCCAGACATGATTCTTCTGTATATTTGTTGACTGCAGCGGGTAAAGGCAGCAGGAGGGATTTTGAAAGAAAAGGTAGGATGGAGATCCTACCTGTGCTACCAATGTTGCAACTGTGTTGTTTTAGTAGAGTTACAAGGGGAAAATATTTGGAAACTAGATAATGTTCTTTATTGAGAGATAACTATTATATAGTATGAGTGAATCATGGATATTAGGAACATTATTGTGATGATCAATTGGTTGGATGGTTAGGGGCTGGCGTGATCCTGGTAATGAGCCAAGCGCTAAATTGAGATATCCATCCTTAGGGATTGTCATTTGCTCATGTTGCTATTTCTGGAAATTTTTAGTAGGCTTCCCCATTTGGCTACCAGTCACTGGGAAGTTGGATTGCGGGGTGTGAACCTGCTTGGTCAGAACCTTTCTGGGGGTTGGCCCTGTTGTTTTGACAGGAACTTTGATCTTTGTGGGAATAAAGAGTGCTTTTATAGTGAAGAGTGTTTTTTATAGTGATTTGATATTTAATTGCCCATATATCCTTGTTCTTATTGGTTGTAGCATACTTTTATTGCATTTTTTAACCCTCTGGTATCGATCTATGATACTGTATGTTTATTCCTTATTTTTATATTAAATTATTCAGGGTAAAGTGGACAATTAATTAAAAAATTGTCAACATGCAGAAGACGGCATTATTAAAGACGAAAACCGCACTTCGCTATCGTATCGACATGGCAGCCGTTGCTGGGGATTTTGAGCTGGTTTGCCGATAGAATCCAAGCATTTCAACTTTAAACTTAGCTTGCCATATGGAGGCACCTATAGGGTTAGTGATTGGTTCTTCTGAAGGCAGTAAAAGGTACTAAGTTGATAGAAGGTATAGGTTTGATATCTTTGCTACAAAAGATTGCTTAAACAGTAGAACGTTGGTGCTCTAAATCCATAACTACTACTTGCCGGTCATTCTCGGCTCCACCCGTCTATAGAGTTCAGCTATCCTGACCTTGGCTTGCAGAGAAGTATGTTTTTGTTCTACAATAGGGGAATACAAATACTTCTACCCTCAACTTATAATTATAGCAAATGCAGTACTGCATAAATGAGTAGGATGTTGAGATTAGCTCATGTAGTGGCATGGATTCGGTAATCCTGGAATTTTCTCTAGTTAAAAGATGGGTTATAAGCAGATAGTGTGGATGCTGATAGGTAAGTAAATATGATAAAGATTGGACCAGTTTCACTTCTAGGTTTAGCTTTAAGGAGGATAGTATACCTTGGAATTCCATTGGATAGCTTCAAGTTGAACACTTAGGCTGGTTCCCTTGTTCAGGCAATGCTTTACATGGGCCGTTCAAGCTTGAGTTTTGCAAGTTACCCTGGCATGTATCGTGCAGAGTTGTATCCCATCTCAAGGCTGATACGTTGTTATTGAGGCGTGTAAAGGAATACCAAGGTCTAATCCGGCTGGGTTAGTTTTGATTGGCTGTATAAATGAAACCACAGCTCGCCCATCCATACTGGGTTTTTAATGCAGGTGGAGATCGAGGTATTGTTGCGTAGGCTGCAAAGTCAAGCTTAGATAGGAAAGTGGAATATGAAACCACTCGCTTGGCTAAAGCGGAGTTTTGACTATTTCATGTGGGAAATAAGCCTTGTGGTGCAGGGCTTGGCGGCATCTGAACCCAGATCCACCGTCTAGGTCGAAGTATTAGCGTCCAATATTGGAGACGTGGATTCGCCATGCAGCCAATAAAAAGAAAGGATGAGTTCGGAACTAAAAAGGAAATGTAATTGATCTCGCGGGTGGGGCTTGTGGCATATTTTGGATAGCTCGACGTATCCGTCGAGGCAAATCTTTTTTTGCTTGTAAATATGCTGGTTTCTAAAGGTGGCTTTAGGGTTGCATGGGTGGTACTGAATTTAAATTGAAAATATGACGCAAGTGTTTTAAATAGATCCATTGTTGTTATTCAGACTTTAGGTGGAAGGGATTGGGGTGGACCATGAGGAGGTGATTCCTGAGGTTGTCACCTTCCGTCGAGGCAAACGGGCATGTGGGGCACTTGTAGGTGTAGGGGAAGGTCTCGCCCTGGTTGAAGTGCCACTTCTTGAGGTGATACTTGGCAATGTGGAAGTTGAGGCCATTTGAGCAGGAGAAGGACTTGCGGCAAGGGATGAAGGGGCAGGCAAAGGGATTCTTGGAGGAGCGGAACTTGGGTTTGCCGAAGTCCTTGAGGCTTAGGCCACATCCGCCCTTGGTGTTGTGGTACTGCAGCCCGGAAAGCTGGCGGTACTTCTTCTTGCAGCCAGGCGTCTTGCACGTGTACTTGCAATCGCCCTCTGGCCTGAGGGAGGATGGGTTGTCGAAGGTGACAAAAGAGATCCAAAGGGGGATGTATTGGAGATGGGTTTTGGGATCGAGGCTGTAGTTTGTTCTCTCGCAGCGTAAGATTCTGTTGAGGAACATGTAGTATTCAATCTGCTGGGAGGTGATGGCTTCCAGGAAGTCATACGCAAGGGCAAGTACGGCGGTGTAGGGATTGCGGATATCGCGAGCATTTGTTTTGGGCTTTGGGTGAAAGAAGGAGGGGTGGGAGGGAAGGATGGAGAAGGAGTGGAGGAAAAAGGTCACTCGCTCGCGCAGGGGGATGTTGGCGTTACCTATGTCCTTGAATGACTGGCAGCTTGCCGTGCTCTGTAGGCTGGGGATGGTGCCATACTTTGTGGTGATGGGCTTGGAAGAGGCCAGGGGTTCGAGGACGACGGTGGCCCAGGCGGCGAGGCGGCGTGAGAAGAGGGAAGACTGGGCTTCTGGAAGCTTGAATTCAATGGGAGGGGGAGAGAAGGTGTGTTTGAGTTCTAAATTGATGGTGGGCTTATTAACCACCAGGCCGGGGGTATAGTGGGAGGCAAGTTCTGCCAGGTGGTGGTGATCGCGTTGGTCCATAAGATGGGTTAATTTTCTTTGCCAAACTTGGGTGCTTTTCTGGAGAAAGAAGCGAGGGGCGGAAGTCTACTTAATGTGGCCCTTGATTTCAACCCTTCGTAGCATCAAGAGCCCCCTTCCAAACTGGACAGGCGAATCAACCTTCTAATCCGCAACTGCCGTTAAAACCGAACTATTCTTTCGGCAAGTCCAGTTAAATCGCCCAATTCGGCAAGTGATGCTTTAATCCATAAATCCCCTCTTTTATTCTTGAACTTGCATCTCTTCAGAGAATCTGTAAAGAGAAATTGTTCCAATTACATCGCAATGGTTGGACAATCACGCCTGTACCGCTCTGATTGGTGGAACTGTACAAAGTTTATCCGACGTAGCCATCTATTTAGCTAGTTTTAAGCCACCCCAATTATTGATCACAAGCCGAATCCCCTAATACCTTGGATGGAATCTCAAAAATAAATCAAGCAGATTCGAACCATGACCTTTTATGGAGGGCATAACTTATTTTGCTCCCGCAAAGGCCAGTTATGTTTTAAGCATAAACTATGCATGCACGTTAAGCTCTAATTTCGGCTCATCCAATCATACCTCCCTGCAAAAAACCACGCTTTAGGTAACCCTTCCCAATTCGGATACCTCCAAAAATATATGCTTGGCCTAGCTGTTGCCTTTTTCGAATAAAAATATAAATAAAGTTAGTCTTGGCCCTATCGATGCGTGCAAATAATCAGCTGCGGCCAGCTAAAAAAATACAACCAATCATATCGTCTTACACCCCCTCCACCAATCGAAGTTTAGCCACTAATTTCCACGTTCCTTTAAACCCATCTTTGAACTCTAATAAACAACAGTTCCCTTTAAAAAATGAAGATTGGCTACCATGAAGCAATCCCAATAGACGAAACCAAATGCAGACACCAGCAACCCGATCTGGCATCATCCAAGTCCGGGATAGAAATGAAGGGATCAGGCCCACCGACAACTTAACCGATATGCACGGCATAAGATCTGAACCAGGAGATGGTTCAACTCTTACTACCCAACATCATCTCCGCAACCAACCCTTACCGAACCTATCCTCCGTCATAACTTAACCCATTTGGTATTTAAATACCATACCAAGATAGATTTATTGCTCAAACTTGACCCCCAGCCTCATATACCTTTGCTTGCCAGGGCAAGGAAGCTTCATTGAACCAAGGTATTTTTTTAACCTCAACTGGCTATCAACCCTCCCATCCCTATCAATCTCCACCAAATCTTCCCCTACAGATATTGTCAAACCCCCTGCCACCCTACCCATATCAGGAGTAACAGTAAACCATTGCATCATGGTCATGTATTTGAATTTAGGAGGGAAGGAAGGAAGTGTGATGGATGCCCCCAGCAGGTATTACAGCCAAGTACTATAACCACACCAACTAACCCTGTTTGTTACGGTAGAAAACCAAATAGAAGGAATAGTGTGTCCCCGCAAGACCAGAAATCAGTGATAAACCGCTGCCAAACCCTTGAGAGAAATAGACAATTTAAATGCTGTCATTGACAAAAAAATGGGTCAAAGCTGGGGTCGCTCAAACAGCCCTGGAAAATCTGGACTTGCCATATTTTGTCCAAATAATTATGACAAGAAAATCACATGTTATACACTATTTGGTGATGGCAGCGCTCAACCTGCTGGCCACCAAGATATTTTGAATTGTGACATCATCAACTCAAATTTCAACACAGGACCGCCAACTGCTGAAAATATTCTTGCCAACCAATCAGATGCTTCAGAATCCCCTCCTGCCCCATCTTGAACTCCCTTAAGACTTTCTCATTCCTCTCTAGAAACTTGTTTCTAGATAGCTTATTATCATTGATATTGAAAAAGGCAATTATACCCCCATATTAGAATATCTTGGCCTACTGGCCCCAGCTGTGGACAATGTGTCTACCGCTCTATTCCAGTTTGCTGCCAGCTCCCTTGACGTTCCATGGCCCGTGAAATATTCTGCCTCCTCACCTTTGACGTTGGACTTTCCTCTTACAAATTCTCTTTCTCATTTTGATCTCGGTTGCCATTTTCCAGTATACTGCCTGAGGTGCGAAATTAATCAGTCCCTCTACCCAACTTGGTTCAGTGCTGCTCAGGAAGCTAATGATCTTTTTATTTTCTCCCCATTGTTTTTCTCTGAATAGTGCAGCAGGCCATTTAACTCTTACACTGTTATCCTTTCCACCTGTTTAGGGTAGTGTATTTGAAGGATCCACATAGCTATAAGAAGAAGGTACCAGGCTCAGTAAGCCTAGCTCCCACTCGGGTGAATATTACTACCAGGATGTAACCCCAAGCAGGGAAAGAGAGCCAACCTTAAGAAGCCTTTAAAGGAGGATGAGGGGAAGATTTTGGGAAGCTCCCAGGGATGGTAGAGTCAATGTCTATAACATACCCCCAAGAGCAAGTGGCTGTGATTACTGGACCCCAGGGGCAACAGGTCCCATCAGCTCAGAGGTAGGGAACCCACTTGCATCCCAAGAGTGAGCTCCCAGCTCTGGCTCAATACAATCCAGGGTTGGGATCCAGGCAGGCAGAGGTGCCAGGGACAGGGTTAGCCCACCTTGCAGCATCCAATCCAATAGCATCCCTGGAAGATGGGCTGTCACCCTGAGAAGGTTGGGTATGCTCAAAAATATACTTGAATAAGTAAAAGAAAAGTATCTCAGAAAGCTTTGATCAACTAAGCAGGGGATAGCTAATGGTACCAGGCAGCAAGAGCAGGATCAGGTATAGCCGCTTTGATCAGGACTAGGGTGCCCAGGATAGTTTCATCTTATCTGAAATTGCCCGCCCCAGGAACTTCACCCACCAAGGAGACAGGCCCAAATAATCACCCTAAAGCCATTCTACGACATTGACTGAACCATTGATCAGAAGTTGGTTCTGGCCAGGCGTGTGAACGCTTTGACAAGAGTTGAAAAGGCTGCTTAAAGCCTCAGCCCCCAGAAATATGGTAGTTGGGTACTTTTTGGCCACAGAATTGGAATACGCCGCTATACTTTTCAGCTGGTGGGATATCTCACTGAAGATATCTCTCCTGATGATGCCAGCACCCCCTCTCAAACGCTATAGGGGCTGGATTGGAGATCAGAGCTACCCCAGAAGCCTGGTGAGCCGGGGAGTATTTTTAGTCTTGGCTAACCCTCATTGAGGGGAATCCTGCATGAGGATATACCCTTTGCTGACCTATATGGCTGGTTGGCTTCTTGGGAGCTGGGGCAGTGACTTTGCTGCCTGTGAGCCCAGGACCCGGGGAAAGGTTGGGCCGGTTGGCAGAGAGGGCAGCTGGCCAGAACAACCAGCATCCCTTGGGCAGAATTGGGCTCTGTTTCCCATACTTTTTCCTGGCCGCCCCGCCCTGATGCCCCTACCTGTAGCTTCCGTTTGCCACCTCAACCAGTGGGGATCCTGGCCCTCCTGGAAGGTCTACTGTTAAGGTTCTATCCCAATATATCAATGCTTTGGGGCTCTATGGGGGCTATCATTACATGAAGCGTAGCTAAAACTGCTAGTACAGCCAGGAGATCTCCCTGTCCCCCTTAGTAGGGAAGACACCCCAGAAGCAGAGAAAGGTGAGCCAGTTGGGATAGGCTTGATAGTCCAGGTGTGGAAGCAGCCCGCCAAACAAGTGCAAGCAGCACCTGCAACCAATGCTTCTGGCAAGGTGATCCCTTATTAGAACGGCCAGGGAACAGGCTTAAAGGGGCAGGCTGATGCCCATCAACACGGGCAGCTGAGCGCTATGGACAATATACCTTGTCAGGGCCCAGAGGGTCTTGACTGGTTTCCATCTGACTGAACTTAATATTTAAATCAAACTAAATTAAAACTTTATTTCAAGGCTAACTTAGAATGATCACAGGGGGGATCATTGTGAGCAGCCCCTTTATATACCATTCCATTAGATTCTTTAGAATCTTCCTAAATCTGCTAGAAAGTCTTAGGGACTCTGCTGGTGGCATCAGGCTGGGGTTTTGGGGCATCTTCTGAACAGCATGACTCATATTTCTTTGAAAAATCCCGCACATCGGGCTTTGCTTCTGTATTTTGTCTAAATTTAGCACAGATTGAATCTCCTGATGTTTGGCTTCAAAATGCGTATTTGGACGTCCAAATCCGTCCAGTGGTTGCTGAGTTATGCTCAAATTAAGATTTGCATCAATTCTTGTGCCTTGGTCGCATAATTTCGTCATTTCGCACTGGTTAGGAAGTTCAGCTGGCAGCCAAACTTTAAGAAGCCATAATTCATCATCTAGAGCAGCTAGGAGCGTCATCAAGCTAGCATTAGGATCGTGGAAAACAGTAGAGTTTTCCCAAGGCATTTCTGTAACACAATATTTGTCAGGGCGTTTCCTGACATACCTACCCTCCAGTAAATGCCCCACCGTACAGAGTAGGTGTACATCCCACCAGGCTTCTAAGCCTAACTACTTAAGCTTAAGGCAGTAATCTTAGCTAGTGATCCATAGAGCAAGGTTTAAATGGTTACCAGATATCTCAGCTGGTCAGAGAAGGGTAACCTCCAGGAGGAGGATACTAGAGTGCTTTCTGGATAAGAGATTAGGGAAGAACTATACCGGCCCTAAGGCAGCATTCAGGGGTAGAGCTGGGTTGCCCAAATTAAGAAGTCTTGAGGCGGGATGCTGGGTGTGTATGAACCCCAGGGGCTTTGGGGTAGGGGGAAGTGTCAGTGATCTTTTCCCTGGCCATGTTGACTTGGTATCAACCTGCTTAAGTAAGTAGCTGACCGGGAATTCAACTCATGCCTTACAGGCAACATTAAGGTAAATTTTAGCAATGAGTTCAAGGTTGATTTACCTATATATGGGTAATTATTTTAGGAATTAGGCCATTTTCTAATACACATGATGCTCAAGTCGCAACATAACACAGTTTGATTTTGAAAAAATCAAATTACAAATGTTTATATTTAAAACAGTAATAACTCATCAAATATTTAATATTTTTTCACACTGTAAGCTATCAAAATGAAGCTAAGATTCTTATCTTTCTATTGATGTTAAAATATTAATATGAATACTATATATAATATTAAAGAAAAAGCAATTTAAAAGAGCATATGTCAGATTTTATTCTATTATTTTGATAATAAAATCTAAGATATTGCTTTAAGCTAAAAAAGTTAATTTTTATTAATAAATATATAATTTTTATTTAACAAAATAAAGATAAGATTGAGAGCTTTATTTTTGCATTTTATTTTTTTCAAAAAGCTCAATTCTTTAGGATTTTATGATAGTTTGAAGTTAGAATGTTTTTATCACTGTTTAAATTAATTTTAAGGTTCAAGTGAGCTTTGAACCTCAAATTAAGCATTCTTTAAATGGAATTCTTTAACATTTTATCATTTTAAAAATATGCAAAAGAGTTACAGTTAAGTGAATACATCATTTTAATTAATTTGCATAGATTACAAAGAGGATATGATGTAATTTGATGCTTAGCTGATTCACATGAATTACTTGTGCATAAAAACTGGGTATTTAATTAATTCTACAAACATAAATTCAAGTTCAAACTATAGTAAAAGCTATCACACCATTTCTTTCAGAATGGTGTCATTTTGCTTGGTCTATAAGAGCTAAAGTACCACAAAGCTTCTAATCTAAAAGACCCCATTCAAAGGCCACACTCTGATCAGAGCTACTCCATAATTAAGGCACATTTATGAGATCTGACCTAATTACAGATTCAAAATACTACCATGTCTTCAGTTAAATTTACTTCTGCCATGTTACCCTTTTTTCCTTGGGAGCTTCAACAAAAAGAGAAAGAATTGCAATGTTAAAAAAGGCATTCCTCTTTATTGCTGGTGATGATCTTGATACTTTCATCAATCACTTCCTTACTCAAACTGAATTTGGGAGATCTCAGTTCCTTCCAAATATTCAAAATCAAAAAATCAATGAGTTTATTGAAAACTTAAAGGATCTCCTGAAATCTTCTCCCCAAAAGCGTCTCCCAGCCTTGCAATCTCTGGTTACTTCCAGCTACTCTTTAAAAGAGCTTAATGATATGGGGTTTAATATAACCAAAAGTGAGTTTGAATACTCAAGAAAAATAAATAAAATAAAAATGTAAGCTTAAACAAAAAAAGCCAAAAAATAAGAACTATTCATTAAAAAAAGAAATAATCAAAAAATAATTAAAAAAATGCTGGAAAATTATTTTGAAACAAGCCAGTTTATAAAAAAAGTGCCTGAAAAAATTTATTAAGATATTTAAAAAGAAATGAGTGAATACTCAACTGCAATAAAATACTCTCTCTTAAAAACAAAAAAAGAAATATATGAAAATATGAAAATAAAAAATGAAATTTCAGTTTCAATTTCTACTTACTATAAATTAATCCCTAAAAAAATAGTAAAAGTAAAAAACAAACTGATATGTGCAATATTTGTAATTTAAAAAATTCACTAGAAAAAAAGAAGAAAGAATGTGAAAGTAAAAACTTACCATTGCCAGAGTCTATAGATAATGACTTAAAGACTATTAAGCAGCACCAAGACTTTTATGTTCATCAAAATAGGGAATATAAAAAAGATATTAACAAATTAGATGATGAGTCTTGTGTTGTAGTTATATTATAAAGAAAAATTAAAGGTTGGAAGTGGTCCAATTGAGACCAATAATTGCTTTTATTCAAAAAAACCTATCTCATTATTAGGGTTTGCATTAGTTTTTAAAGAAAACAATAAAATTAAATATGAATATCATGATTTTCTGTCTCAAATATTATCACATGATTCTTTATTTTCAGGTGAATGTCTAATAAGTCTTCTTAAATTAGATAGATTTAAAAAATAAGAAATATAAAAGTGCAGACTGATAATGGAAATCATTTTAGATCATATGAATTTTTATATTACTTATTTAAAGAGGCACCTAAATATATTAAGGGTTCTATAAAATATAATCCTTTTGTTGAATGTCATGGAAAAAGCATTGTTGATAGTCACTTTGGTATAATATCAAAAATGTTAAAGGAAAAAGAAAATGAGCTTTATATTAACAATATTAATGATCTTAAAAATATTTTTGAGCAAGAAGAAAAAAGAAAAGAATTATATATAAATCAGTGCTATCAGGCTCAAGTATTTCTCAAAAGTCATTCTTTTATATTTATGAAAGAAAAGTTAGGCCTATAAAAAGAGAGATTGAAGATAAAACTCTGCGCATTAATCTTTCATATTTGATGAAAGATGGGAATTTATATACTTCACCTCTAACATTTGAAAGTTTATCAGAATATTTGGAGATAACTTAGCATTTGAAACCACATGATGATACCAGAGAAAAAAAATATCAGAAGATGCTAGTGATGTATTGGGGAAAGTTCATGAAGTAGGGCAGCTTAATAGAGGCTGTATTTTAAATAGAATGATCAGTCTTTCAAAAACAACAACATTTTTTTCTGAAACAAACTAAGAATATTTATGATGAGCCAAAGATAAGGTAATAGCATTTATAGCTTTGGGGCTGCTATTACTCTCCCATGCAACTCATCATAAATATTTTTGGTTTGTAGTTTGTAGTAGCACTTAAGATATTTTCAGTAATACTATAAGGTGCAATTTTCAATTCTAAAATTGATGACTTATTTTTAAAAAAATCATCTAAGCCCAAGATCAATTAAAGTTTTGGGATTGATTGTATTTTAAGCTTTCTGAATATTTTGAATATGAATAATGTGATTAAGTTATAAAATAATAAATCTGGCGCCTAGGCATAACAAGAAAAATAATGACCCATATGTTTGCTCTATTCAATCCCTGATGCCTTTGAACTTGAAATTTTAAAGTTATCAGAAGTTACACTTACCGCTCACCTCCTGATTGGCTGCTTTCTCAGTGATTTCTGCTTTCAGACATGGCTATCAGATCTGTTGTGTTCTGAGGCCCAACACAGACACAACAGGAAATCCTAACCTTAGGATTGGATATATACTAAGCCTCAGGTTAGTTGGCAGGGAAGGGGAAGTGATTACCTGGTGGCCCTGAATAGTAAATCTCTGCTAGCTGTGGCTAGAGAGAGGTGCCAAAGTACTGGTAGACACAAAAAATGCAAATAAGACTTAATTCTTATTGGTGAAAGTGAAATAGAATATATATTGTTTGATGTTATCACAAAGCAATATAGGGACAGTGGGATCACTTGCCACAGGTATGAGTGGGCAAGTGAGTTGGGCAGAACAAGACAAACAGTTGAACTTCCATCTTTGGTAATCAACTCATTTTGAGGGGTGAAGGTGAAAGCAAGAGATTTTTCCTTGAAAGGATCCACCAAAGGCAAAATTAAAAGAGTGTGAATATGTGCATTCATAACTGTTTTAAAAGTTGCAGCAAAGGGTTGCTAGTTTCTACAAACAGTTAGTCAGGGACCTAATTCTTAATACTATACCTTTTGATGGTATAGTGACAGCCTATAAAGGATAGAAGAATAATAAGGTGTATAGACAAAACTTGTGTTTATTTAGATAGTATCACACTTATATAGTATGGGGCAGGGGAATTGCCATCAGAGGCATGAGGCACAGACAGAAGGACTTCCCAAATAGAGGAGAGTGGATTGGCACAGCTAAAAGTCCCGCGCAAGAGAACAACTGCTTCCTTGCGGCTTTCCTTAAGGAGGTAGATATAAATAACTGTGTTGTTCTATTTATAATCCCAGAAGTGAAGCCTGTGCCTTGTGTGCATTTGAAAGGCATATTGAACACCCGTTTTAGGGGCGTTTTAAACGTCTTTATCACTAGTAGAATCAGGATGCAATAGCGCAATTGCGCAATCATTGCATTGCTTAATCCCTAGATGGACAACTTTACATCTAATCCATTCAGGATCTGCAACATTTTCCTCCACTGGATTAGACAACAGGTTTAAAAATGGCTGGCGTCTCAAAGTGACAGCTATGGTGAACAGTCCCTCTAGAAGAGTCACAAGAAGAGTCTTGAAGAAGGTGCAAGTGGTAATTCCAAAGAGGCGCAAGCATACCAGGCCAGTGGAGGTGGTGAAGGCAGCAGAGAAGAAAGTAGTCCTGCATGATGTGGACGGCAGCTATCTGGACTTGGGGGTTCACTTAGATCAGCTACTGGTGCCTCAGCTGGCCTTAGGGGAGACAGACCCATTGTTTGCTGCACTGTTCCTAGCTTTGAGTGAGCCCAGGGAGGTGACAGGAGCTGGGTTGTAAAAGGGTAACAGTATCCATTAGCAGTTCTCCATGCAGGAGGCAGAAGAATACTTGGAGGCTCAGCTGAAGGAATTCCAATTTGAGGGTCAAGGACTCTCAGTCTTGCAACAGGGGACGGTATCCAACATAGTGAAGCCAGTCCTTTGTGCTTGGGCAACACCTGGGGCTACTGAGGCTCAACCAGTCAGTTGGAAAACCTCTGACAACTTTGAGCAACGTCTTTGGCAAGCCTTCCAGGAAGTGTTGAAGTCAAACACAGTGGAGGGGACTGCTCATCTGGTACCAATGATGATGGCTAGCAACCTGGTTGTTTGAGGAACCAACTGCTGTGATACCAAGCGGGAGGAGAACATGGGGTTGCCTTTCCTGTGGACATTGAGGTCAATTGTGTGTCTTGCTTGGTGGGGGTTTGTTGCCCAATCCTTGGTCATTGGCTTTGTGGATCTTTAGGAAACCAGTTGTGTTTCTTGGCTGTCATTCAGGTGGTAGAACAGTTGGTGCGGTACTGGAAGAGTCTTGTCAGTCTCCAATAAACACCTTGTTCTTTTATTCTTATTCCTCATACTTTGATGCAATACTATTGCAAACAGGACAACAACCCATGGAATTTTTTAATTAGGCTTTTGTTTTTTTGGGTTATTGTCCTCATTGGAGCTTACTCTTGGTCACTAGGAGCAGCACGCATATACTGAGCGTGTACTCTAGTGATCAATTGCCCAGAATGGGGCTCCTTAAAGGTGTAGGAGTTGGGGCCAGTCTTCTGGGTAACTTGAACTGGGCCTTGCCAAAGGGAGGCAAGTTTGGATTTGCGGCTGTACCCTCTATTGCTGAAGAAGTAGACTGGGTCTCCTACCAGGTAAGTGGGTAAGACGGTATATTTGGATGCAGCTTGTTATAGGTCCTGTAACTTATGGTTTAAGTTTATGGTGTAGGCCTCTGATTGCAAGCAAATAAGAGTTTGAACCAGCTTGTTGAGGTACACCTCTGGGGACACAGCCAGGCTGGGCTTTACCAAGGAATATAGTAAAGGGGGAAGTCCTGGTTGCCAGCTGTAGAGCAGTTAGAAGGGCGGCTTGCCAGTGGCCTGATGGTACCCAATGTTATATGCAAAGGTGGCTGCAGGCAGGAAGGTATCACATTCAGTCTCATGTTGGTGACTGAGCTTCTGGAGTATCTGGATCAGGCTCCCATTAGTGCGCTCTACCATGCCATTTGTCTGTGGGTGATAAGGAGTGGATGGTGTCTCACAAATTCCCATCAGTTGGTTGAGGCGGGGGATGATATAACTGGTGAAGTTGGTACCATTGTCTGTCAGCAGAATCTGGGGGCAACCATGTTTGTATATGATATTCTCCAGGATGAACGTGGCTGTCACCAGTGCAGATTGATTGGGGATTGCCTTGGCCTCTACCCATTTAGTCAGATGATCAACTGCCACAATGATGAACTTGTTGCAACTGTTGGTAGCTGGCAGGGGGCCCACTATGCCAATGGCTACAGTGTGGAAGGCAAACCCAGGGCGTACAAGTCTGTATTGAAACTTGGCAACCTTGGGCCCCTCAATGTTGCAGTCATAATAGGTGGCTAGCGTATCTGCTACATCAGTGTGTATTCCTTCCCAGAAGCAGTGCTGATGTAGAAGAGCTAATGTCTTCTGTATGCCACCATGGCCAGTAGTCTTGTGAGCGGCCACCACTGAGTCCATGTGTAGGGATGGGCGTATGTAGGGTAGCCAAGAGTCTCCACAAAGATTCAGGAGTTGTCCCTTAGAGACCTTGGTATCAACAGTTCTTTTTGAGAGCTCTCTGTATCTCTACTGGCTCCTCCCCCCACAAAGAAGGATCCTCCATAGGCTTGTCATAGAGAAATTTAGCCATGGGGATACTAGAGCAACAGTGGGAAGGCGGGAGAGACAGTCAGCATTCTGGTGGGCTGCTCCGGCTTGATGAATGATTTCATAGTCATAAGCCTGAATTTTAACAGCCCAACATGCCAGACGTCCTTTGGGGTCCTTGAGGATCTTCAGCCATTGAAAGGAAGCATGGCCTGTTACAACTGTGAAATTTACCCCATGGAGATAGACTCTGAATTGTTGGTAGGAGTATACCACAGCCAGACACTCTTATTTGGTGACAGTGTAGTTCCTCTTGTGAACATTAAGCGTACACAAGCAGTATCCAACAGGGTGTTCAAGTCTGTTGGAGTCCAGTTGGGAGAGAACACCTCCAATTGCAGTCAGACTAGCATCTGTATGAACCACAAACGGCTTGGCAAAGTCAGGGTAGGCCAGTACAGGAGCTGCAGTCAGTGTTTCCTTGAGAGCAGCACTTGCTGTCTTGCAAGCCAGGCCCCATAAGATGTCACAATAGGTTCCATAATGCTGAGTATTGTGCAACTAAGTAAGAAGGCTCAGAAAGCCAGAAAATCTGTATCAAAATTGACCAAGTTAATGGATTTAAGCCAAACAGTCAATTGAAAATGGGTCACAGCTGCTCCAGTCTGCCAGCTGAAACTAGCTCCCCCTTTAAAACTGATGTTGATAAATTGGCGTAATATGAGGGTCACCCAATATGAGCTTGTTAATCAGCATGGTTGTCAGAAACTAGTCATGCAAGGGTTCTTTGCAACCTGGACCAGATACTTACTTGACAATGTGGAAGGAATAGGAGGTCAAGACTCAGGTGGTATTGGTTAGTCAATTTTTCTGATATATATTGAATAATTTTCCCTATTTCAACTCTAAGAGTTGAGTCCTCCTAAATTTACTCAATAAAAATCATTTATCCCAAGTTCTAATTTCAATTTTAAAAATGCATCCTGTGATCAGGTTGTTGCGGTATATTCCGTACAATCTGATTCTGAACCAAATCATTTCTGGAAGATGGGGCCCTTCAACTGGAACTTTGTTGTTGGCACCTCCCAATGTCAATTTCATGCCAGCCAATTTTGAAGCTCCTCCCCCCCATTCTTGAAAATGAAAATTGTGTTAATTCCCAATGCCCAGAATTTTACACTGAAGATGCATTGATGCTTTCTCAGGTCATTTATCTGGGACTACTTTGGTTAGGACTAATAGTTCTACTTAATCCTGGAGTTACAATTGGAAATTTCACAAAAAAATATCTGAAGCTGCATTGGTGGTTAATCATCAATTCTATGTGGATTTGGGTGGTAATTTCCCATCACTTAGAAACGGCTTCATATTATCCAGTGATTTCCATTACAGAAGAAGCCCACATCAGCCTGAAGGAGTTGGAACAGTGTATTGCCCAGGGAAGCAAGGTTGGGGATAAAGTGGCAGTAATAGCCAATCAACCCCAGTAAGACCTGGATGCCCCTCTTGCTTACAGGCACCTGCATCTTCTTAATGGCCTCTACCTTGAGAGTTACAGGACAGGGGCTGTCACAACTGATGATGAACCCAAGGAATTCCAAGTGCTCATTAAAGAAGTTGCATTTCTTTGGATTCAGCTTAAGTGTAGCAGCCAACAGACATTTGAACACTTCTTTCAGGGGTTCCAGGTGTTTGTTATAGATGCAAGAGAAGACATTAATGTCATCCAAATATACCTGGGCACATGAGGGCTTGAGGTTCCCCATCACAGCGTCCATAGCTTGTTGGAAGGTGGCTGGGGCATTAGAGAGACCCTGAGGCATCCTGGTAGGTTAGAACAGCCCTTAGTTGGCAAGGATGGAACAATTCTCTGGGTCATCTGGAGGGAAATCAATCTGCCAGTAGCCAGGTATCAGGTGCATGGCCAAGAAGAACTTGGATGTGGGGACCCAGTAGGCAAGATCTTCTTGCATTCTCACAGTGCAAGAATCCAATGTTTCTGATTGAGAGTCAAAGTCAACCAGCAGAGGGGCATCAGAAGACTCTGTTGTAAAGGAAAAACAAGTGCCAGGGTCAGGTACAGGCTTTTCAGGGAGGAGAGGAATGAGGGGAGAGGAGGGAGGTGAAACCACAAATGCAGCCAAGGATTTCTCCTTGTCCTGGCTGCTTAGTAGTTTTTTGAGTGATCCTCATTGTACTCCTCAATACCAGAATCATCAGTGAATTCTTCCTTGCTCTGACTATCCTGAGGTTTAGTTGCTTCAGAATCATCAGGAGTGATTAAGGGATTGCTAGCAGGTTCCCAGGGAGACTCCAGGGTGCCTGCTAAAGGTGCAATGAAGGAGACATCCTCTTCATTGCTTCTGTGGCAGTGGTGGGAGTCAGGAATGGGCAATGTAGTATGGATCTTCTGAGAGGGGGAACTATCAGCTTTAGCATTACCATGTAGTCCCATTAGAGTATCAGGGGTACTAATTGCTGTGGCATCTTCAAGGTGCTTGCTTAGTTGGTCCTGAAGGGAGTCAAGGAGAGCACATTAAGCATCCAACTCATCTAGCCACTCTTTCTTTTCCTGAAAGGCCAGAGCTAATTCCTCTTCCAGAAATCCCATCTGTCTCTCTTGAGCCTTTATAGTATCCTGAAGAGCAGAGAATCCCCTGGTGTAGCTTTTATGGATGTCTTCAGGCTTAGGAGTTTTCTGTTGATGATCATAGAGCTCCAGGGCAACATGCTGATTAATCTGGGTGGGTACCAAGGAAGAAAGTACATGTTCTATCTTGCTCATCCATAGAGATATTACAGAGTGGTAGTGAACAGCTTCTAATATATTTTGAGCAAGGTTTGGGGGGCCAGAGCAGGGGACAGAATGGCTAACAGTTTAGAGGGTGTAAGAATTAAGGGAGATTCCATCAGGAGAACAACCAGAAGAAGAAGGAGTAGAATATTGACATTATACTTCCTTCACCAAGGCAGGCTCCAAGAAGCAGGAGACGTGGTTCATGCCAGTTGCTTCAGCCATGGGGTCAGGCTGGATTGGTATCAAGGAGGTAAGGTCTTTTTCAATGGAGTTCATCCAGGATATCATACTTGACTGGGAGCTGGCAATTTCTGAAAGTTGTTGGCAGTTAGGCAACCACTGGCTTAGTCCTGGTTGACCATAGGAAGAGCCATGAAGTCTAAAAGATAGAGAGCCAGAAGCAGTGAAAGTTGATCCTGGAGTGGGTTGTGCAGAAGGAGCCGCAGGTATAGGAAAGGACATCTCTCCCTCCACTAAAACAAGGCTGCAGGGGTAGGAAGTGAGGAAGCTGTGGTTTGAAGAAGCCATGAGCGCCAATGTTGTAAAAGTTGCAGCAAAGGGTTGCTAGTTTCTATGAACAGTTAGTCAGGGACCTAATTCTTAATACTATACCTGTTGATGGTATAGTGACAGCCTATGAAGGACAGAAGAATAATAAGGTGTATAGACAAAACTTGTGTTTATTTAGATAGTATCACACTTATATAGTATGGGGCAGGGGAATTGCCATCAGAGGCATGAGGCACAGACAGAAGGACTTCCCAAATAGAGGAGAGTGGATTGGCACAGCTAAAAGTCCCGCGCAAGAGAAAAACCGCTTCCTTGGGGCTTTCCTTAAGGAGGTAGATATAAATAACTTTGTTGTTCTATTTATAATCCCAGAAGTGAAGCCCGTGCCTTGTGCGCATTTGAAAGGCATATTGAACACCCGTTTTAGGGACGTTTTAAACGTCTTTATCACTAGTAGAATCAGGATGCAATAGCACAATTGCGCAATTATTCCATTGCTTAGTCCCTAGATGGATGACTTTACGTCTAATCCATTCAGGATCTGCAACAACAACATTGCTCCCACCTTGATTGGCCTTAGGGGATGGTAATTGCAGAGAAACTTAGCATGCACTCAGGCAAAAAGTTGACCACTAGAGAGCAGCTTCACAGTGTACTGCAAACCACAATGGAAGATAACCTCTAGAGGCCCAATCCATAGAGTGTCCAACTTTTGAGAATGTCCCCCTATCCTTTACTGGTAGTAAAGTATGTGATATTCAACCTTAAACCTGTGCAGAAAAGAAATCCTACATTATCAGGAGAGAGTTCTAATGTCTTCATTTTTTAAGATGAGGTATATACAGAGGCTGGGATATCAATTATGTGATTGACCAAATCTTGATATGAGCATCAGGATCCAGGGAATCATCAGAAGAGAGTAGGGGACCCCCTAAGAACAACAGAGTGATTTCCTCACACCCATATAGCATAGCAAAGGGGGAATGTCAGGAAAATAATGTTTAATAAGGAGGTAGGAAAATAGGGCAGTGGGTAGGTATAGGTCCTAATTAGCAGAAGCCTGAATAGGTATCCTCCTTGTTGGAAATTGCGCCATTCATGCTATTCTGATATGGGCAACCTCCAGAATTAACTCATACAGAATGGAACATCCTCCATGTTGACAATTCTCAAAAATATTTTTCTTATTTTCAATACTAAATATTATTTTTTCCTAGATTAAATGATTGACACTGATAATAGAAGCAATGTTTGGTTTTTATTTTGAGCTTTTAATTGAAATTATAAAAGATAAAGCAAAAAACATTTTTGGAATTTTTGACATGGAGGATGTTCCATTCTGTATGAGTTAATTCTGGAGGTTGCCTTGATATGGCCTTCAAATAATGATATGTGCAAAGATTTGGTTGGTTTTGCTTTTGACTTTGGATATTTCTAGCCTTTCATAAATGGGTCAACACCAATTTCAACCCATTCTGAATTGCTATACCAGCCTGCAACTGATCCTGGTATGATTTCAACCAGACATGACCCCCTCTGCCACTCTGTCTACCTAATGAGTGATCATTAACCCTTGTCTATTATTTAAGTAGAATCAATTTTCCTAATAAAGTCAAGTTTATCCACATTTGTGTTGGGTTTTATATTATTCAAGCCTTTTCCTTTCTTTTTTACCAAAAGGAATTCCTCATCTTATATTCCATGAAATCAAGGTATACACCCTTAATTTTGCCCTGAAGGCTAACCCAAGGCTAGCTTTGAACCTCAAATATTTTGGTATAAAGATTTCCTGCTGTGTCCTCCTGGATGTTGTCCCCAGGAGCCAAACACAACAAAATGGTGCTCACTACAGGGGCTGCAAGCCCCTCAGTTACTCTGTTCTGCTGCGCCTTCTCTGGTCCTTCTCCCTTTGTTTCTGAAGTACCCAAACAACCTAAAGTCTCTAGTCCTTTGCTCAAGGAGGATATCACCAATTCCCCCTCTACTCCAATGATAATGGTGTTATCTCCTGGGCCTGAATGGGCCCCCTTCCAGCTTTCTCTCTCAATTATTAACAAGCTTGCGCCACTGCATGCTCCCTCCTTCACATAGGCACCATAGTAATGCATGTTATTCCTGGCCTACGCCCTGGCTATGCCTCTGAATATCTGTATTTCTTCTTACTGGACTTTGGTCTCCTCCCAGCTCTAATGAAGTTCATGGAAACTATTGGCTTGTTGGTCAACCAATTTATCCAAACCTCTTTAGTTCACCACCAGTTGGTGTTAGGATCACAGAACTAACTCCTGACTGCTATGGCCACCACCGTCTCCAATAACCATGCACAGAACATGGACTATCAGGAGTGGTCCCATAGCCTCTTTGCCTGTATTTCTGATAACCAGCATGACTTGTTGGCCTCACAGAAATAATTAACCTTGTCATTGAACTCTGTTTGTTCTTTTCTCCCTGGGTACATCAAAGATCAACTATGCAAACTAGACAACCACCAAGCTACATGGAGAGGGCAGATAGAAGCAACTCTCTTGAAATATTGTTAAGATTTTGAGAGCTTGGTTAACAATTTCTTCCAATTCTGGAAACACGTCAATTCTCAACTCAAGTTGGTTGGAGCCCACATTAATAATTGGGGCCAACATCTACACCAACAGTACGTTTTGGACAAGTCTTCAATATGAAATACTCTGTATTAGGTTCCAAGCTAAGTTGATTATAAAATAGCCTCAATTGAAGTGACTCCCCCTGCTCCTTCTGTTGAGATCACATCTGCCTTCAAGGCAAAGGTATGGGAAGACATAGCTGAACTCAAAGCCACTATGCAAAGCCAAGTCTCTGTTCCAAATGCTCCATTAGTAGAACCTATGCCCAACCCTTGCATCACCTCATTGACAGATCAAGTAGCTACTTTTCAAGATAAGATCAAGTATTTACAACACCACCTTTCTGACCCTGATGACTTGTCCTCTGACTCAAATGACAAAGGAGAGGCAGAGGTCACTGATGTTCCTGTTCATACTGACCACAGATGTTGCCCTGGTTTAGAAGGCCAACCCAGTGTCAACTGTGCCCTCACTTTTGATCATTTAGCAGCAGCAAAAAATGATGTTTCAGATAAATGCAGGATGCTCTGAAACGTGAGGTGCAGAACCTTACTTGCCTAATGGAAACAATGAATGAGCAGGTTACCTCCCTGGATGCTCAAACAACTTCTTAGCCACTTGTATCAATGGAGTTGCGGGCACATTGGCAGTGAGCAGATCAAGATCAATGAATTTGGAGCTTCTGCTGCTACCACTTGGGATATCAGTGGACAGAACAGCTCTACACTAGACACCCTAGAAGAGAGCCTTTGACTTCTCTGGGCTAGACAACCCGCTGCTGAATTGAGCTTGAGGGCAATCCACACATCAAAGTTCTCAACCCAGGTGACAACAGCCAATCCACTTCCTTGTCCATTGACCCAAACTACAAGCTGACCTTAAAGCAGATATTTGACCCTAAAACCTCTAACATTGCAGCCTTTCTGATAATATACAAGACTGCATTGTGTAGGGCTACTGAAAAGCTTAAAAAGGAGCATATTCTTACCTGCCTCCATCCTACGTGCCAATAAGTTGTGGTCCCCAAGCTTCCATCCATTGTCACTTGGGAAGACATGAAACACCTCCTTATTGAGGAATTTAGAGGAGATCTCAGCTTGGAGGTCAAGAAAGATGCATTTATGCACATTGCCTTTAAGCCCAAAAAGCCCTGGCTGGGTTTTCTGACTGCTTCTATATTGAAGGACAACAGTTAATCACCAGTCAAAAGTTAACCCCCTGTGAAACCTATACACCATGTTTGAACATTTTGAAGGTGGATGTCAGGGATCCAGTCTTAGGTGGCCGGCCTGTTATTTTCAGGGGTAACTTGGGACAGTTTTTGCAGGAAATGCCCATCACAAGAGGGGAGCTAACTTCAAAAGATAGGAGGCAGACTTCACCACCCAAGACCACAGGCCGGCAGCCGGGATTATAGTGTCAATTGCCCCTGTGAAGGTGATGTAAACAATCCCAAACAGCTTTCCAGTATGGTCAGTTGAGAGGTCAGGTGCAGAAGCAGGCATGAGTTTTGGGGTCACAGGCGGTTCCATGGACAGGTTGTAAGCAGGGAGATAATTGAATTTTCCTCAGAAAAACTTGGGTGTTGAAAATATCCACAGGCCTTGTTGGTTGTATCTAACTGTGGATTGTATGCGGGCCAGGGGATCAAGTTTGAGTATCTTTTCTGGGGTGGAATCTTTGTATTCAGACTTCAAGGGTAGTTGGTAAAGTGAACGGGTCCAAAGGGTGCACCATGAGGATGGAAAACAGGGGGCAGTGGGGCAGACAGGCCAGGAGATCTTGAACTGAATTAGTAGACAGCAAATAAAAAAGGCAATAGCTGTATGAGCCAAATTGACATAATCTTTATTCAAAAATGGCAATGAGTTTGGAGTGCGGGGTCCTTGAGTCTATATAGTACCCCCCTCCAAACTTAACATTTTCCATGGGGGGTTCATCAGGGCATTGGGAAGGCCAGGGCTGGGGGAACTGGGTGCTTGGGTCCAAAGGCGGCAAAATGGCACTTGGCCCGGGGGTTCTTTCATTGGTCAGGAATCTTGATTTGGCTGCCTGATTATCTTGCTTTAGTGTGGAAGTCATGAGACTGGGTTGTGGGCTCATGCCTCTTTTCTGGGTTGGCTCTTGATTGGTTGCTGGTGTAGACTTTGAGTTTGAGAAGCTAATAGTTTCCAAATCAGTGCCTCCATTTGGCGCTGTGATTAATCCTCCATTTGGTGCAATGATTTCTTTGGTTTGTCTCTTTTTACTGCATGGGTCAATACGCTTGGTACCAGCTTGTGGGGGCTCAATCCCAGAAAAATGCGGGTGGGTGGTTCTGCGGTCCACAGGCCTGGCGGCCCAAAGGAATCCAGGTTTGGGGTTTGATTCCTGCTCCTGGGCCCAGGTTTCTAGAGAGGAAGAATTGTTAATCCTGATAGTGAATCAGCTTCTGTGCCTGAAGTTTAAGGCACACAAAATTTCTCTTACATCCATGAAGAGTATTAAGACCCTCTTTTAAGACATGTACTTGACCCATAGAGGTACTGTGGTTTACAAGAATAAGGCCAGTAACGCTGGGACCACCTCCTGTACTCCGTGCATCATGACTCTGGGCTCAGGTGGACAGCCTAAGAGGCAAAGATGTCATAACTGTAGTAAAATAGGGAACCACTTTTGTACCTGCACTAATCTCTAGATAGAAGGTTGTGACCCTAAGGAACAGGTGGGAAAAGAGAGGTTAGCTTAGAGGCTGAGACACTCTCTGCTGACCAATCTCCTCTGTCTCATCCTGATCCTCCCTCTGACAAGAAATCTCCCCATTCCTCTGGCCCAACTATCCTTCACTTGTTTCAAAATCTTTCCAGTGATTCTGAGCCTGAAGATTATGACTTCAATTAATCAGATAGTTATGGCTACTCTTTTCTGGCTATCCCAGAAACTGTGTCTGTTCCTTCCAAGCTTTGCACAGGGAAAACCACCACTACCTCTTTCACACCTTCAGTCAAAGAAAAGGCTGTGGTGGCTTGTCCCTACCTGGCCCAGGTTCATTGACCACCTGTCTTGGTAGACTCTTCTGAAGAAGCTGCCAAGCTAACTGAAGCCCTTTTTCAGAATTTGACTGTATCTCTCCTTTCAGACTGTTTATAAGGAAATTTCTGTCTTAAAATGCATGTTAGCTAAATGGGAAAAAGAGCTAGAAGCTGATTAGGATGTGTTAGCTGTCTTCCCCCCTTTGGTAAAGATACTACTTGTGTGGAAGTATCAATCCAAAAGATTAAAATCAAAGCCATTCTGGATATGGGTTCTCCAGTCAATGTGGTATTATCCAAGCAAATGAAGAAGCTTAAGGTGGCACCTGACCTCAACTACACTCAATCATATGTTACTGCAGGCATGGCTCAAACTTAAGCCATTGATGCCTACTCTGCTCTGCCAATCAGGTTTGGGAAACTCCTCATTGTTTCCCCTGCTGTTGTTCTAGAGAAAAAAAGCTATGATCTCCTGGTTGGTATGCAATTCCTCCAAGAATATAATGGTATTGTAAACCTTCAAGATGGGTATCTATTGCTCTTAGGATGTGAAGTACCTTTAATTTTTGAAGAACCTCTGCGCATACCATGCAAACACCTTAAGATTTTTGTGCTCAAGTACTCCACAGATATCTTCTTGCTCAAGTATAGAACTCACTCCTCCAATATGTGTTCCTCTCCTTCTTCCTGTTCCACAGAGGAAGGTGTGTCTCTACTTGCCCCCACAGCTATTACCATCTCTCCAGGCTCCCAAGTGATTATAGAATCTCAGATATTGTATGAACTGCCTGAGAAATCATTCTTGGAATTGTACTCTCCTGAGTCTCTCAGTCACAAAGAGTCTCAATTATGTCCAGGGATCTTGGACCAAACCAATAAGGAGCCTGTGCAGTTGCTGCTAGCTAATCTGACTGCTTTGCCTATGCAGGTATCTCAGGCCAAGTTGTAGGGCAGGGTTGCATATTAGGAGCAGAACAGGTGGCATCCCTCTACCATTTTATAATTTTCAGTGACTTTAATCTACCTGAAGGAGACCCTCAGGTTCTCTCCTTGTTCACCACTGCAAGCTTCCCACAACTGTCACCCATCCATTTAAAGATGTGCTAGAAGCACTCAATCAGTTTAACAATATCTTTGCCTCTGGAAATACAGACTATGGCTAGCCAAGGGGGTCATCCATCAGATAGACACGGGTGATGTGCCGCCCTTTTGTGTCAAGCCTTACTGCCACAGTAGGGTAGAGGACACCCAGATTTCTAGGGAGCTTAAACAACTCTTGGATGCTGGGCTATTGGCTCCCTCTCAGAGCCCTTGGGCCTCCCCCTTGTTGATTCTCAAGAAAAAAGAGGAGATCCATTGCATTGTGATGGATTACTGCTATCTAAACTCACTCATTAAGAAAGACTTGCACCCCTTGCCTAGAATTGATGATGCTCTCAGACAACTGGGTGGTTCAAAATTCTTCTCTGCTGTGGATTTAGCTTCTGGATACTAGCAGGTTGACTTTTCACCACAATATCAAGAAAAGGCTGCTCTCATCACCTCTGAGGGGCTCTATGAACCTACTCAAATTCCCCAAGGACTCTACAATGCCCCAGCTACATTTCTAAGGGCTATGGATTCCATCCTACACGACCTAAATCTCTTGTGTTCTCATATATCTTGATGATATCATTGTATTCAGTTCCACCTTTATCAATCACTTAGAACACATCAAGGCTGTCTTCATTAAGATTCAAGAAGCTGGCTTGAAACTCAAACCCTCCAAGTGCCCTTCTTTAAGGAGCAACTTAAATTCCTGGGTCATGAGGTCACCAAAACTGTAATCTGCCCCATGAATACTAAGGTGGAAGCCATTGAAAAGATGCTGCCTCCCACAAATCTCTGAAAGGTCCAAGTAATTTTTTGGTATGATGGGGTACTATTGACAGTTCATCCCTGACTTTGCTGAATTGAGTGAACCCCTTGTCCAGCTCCTTTGCAATGTCTCCTTTGAGTGGACTGACAGTCAGCAGCAATTGTTTGAAGTGCTGAGGCCAAGCTGAAAGAGACTCCTATCCTAGTCTACCCCAATTATGATAAAGAGTTTATCTTGTACACCAACTCCAGTGGAGTAGCTGTAGGTGCAATCTTAGCCCAGCTCAATAACAAAGGCGTTGATAGACCCGTGGCCTATTCTTCCCAAGTCCTCAACAAACACAAACAGAACTGTAGCATCACTGAGAAGGAATGCCTGGCAGTGTTGCATGCTGTAAAGCAATTCAGGCACTACATTTACGGTTTCACTTCATTGTGGTCACAGACCACTCCTCCCTTAAATGAATACAGCAACTAAAAGAAGCTGAAGGTCAATTAGTCTGTTGGGCTCTGCAACTACAAGGATACAATTTCACTGTGGTACATTGTCCTTGTGCGCAACATCAGAACACTGAATGATTTTCTATAATGCCTATACTAGTCATCCATCCTGAAGATGCTGATTGATTATACAAGTTAATAGGATACCCTGACTCATGGACCACTGAGACAGAAGACATTCAATTGGCCCTACAGACCCTATCCAAGGATACTGTAATTAAAGATAGACAACTCTATAAGAAAGTCACCAACGCCTATCTGCCCTATATTTGTCCTAGCATGAGAATAGCTATCATCCTCCAAGATCACATTAATACTGGACATTATGGTATAGAAAAACCCACAACTGGCTATGCAAGAACTTCTATTGGGAAAACCTTTGTCTTCTAATTCCTGATGTCCTTTCCTCCTGTCATTGGTGCCATCTCCAACATCCTTGCCCTTCCAAACATCAGTCCAAGCTCATCCCTCCTAAACATGCTTTCCACACTGTGAGTATTGATGCTGTTGGGCCTCTCCCTTGTTCTAGGTCTGGGTGTTGGTTTATCTTAGTAGCTGTAGACCATTTTAGCAAGTGGGTCAAAGCCAGAGCCACAAGTGATATAACTGCCATGACAACTGCTAGTTTCTTGTTGCAAGATATCTTTTACAGCCATGGCTATCCTCAAGTCTTCCTTTCTAAAAATGGCACCAACTTTAATGCTTGCCTCATCACCTCTATTGTAGAGGCTATGGGTACCCATCAATCTTTCTCTGTATTGTATAACCTGTCAACCAATGGAACTGTTGAATAAAAAATTCCTCCCTGGTGTCCATAATGAGGAAACTCACCCTATCTGATACCTCCAATTGGGATATGTTCCTCCCTGCTGCCCTTTTTGCTTATCAATTCAGAAGACAACAAGTGACTGGCCAATCTCCCTTTGCCTTGCTGTACAGGTATGGAGCCACAACTCTTTCAATATTGGGGCCCCCTTTGATTGAAGTTGATGTGTCTTCCAATTCTGAAGCCCATGTCAAGGACTTAACAAATTGTATTATTGACATTCAGGCAACAGCATATTCAACTGCCTATAAGGTCAAGACTTTAGAACTCTCACCGTCCAATGCTTCTTGGGCCCCCCCTCCCTGAGTATCAATTAGACAACCTGGTTCTCTACTACCAGAATTGTACTGGAGGCATAGCTCATAAGCTTGAATCCCTCTGGGTTAGGTCTTGTGAAGTCACTTTCAAGAAGGGTGTCAAGTATGCCATTTACTGCTGTCCTCTGGACGTTCTTTTGCCCGTGTTCATTCCAAATTTCTCCACAAATATTGTCTCCCTGTGTCCAATCTTGAGGGGGGAGATGTCAGAAATTGCACCATTAATGCTATTTTGATATGGCCTTAGAATAATGATATGTGCAAATATTTGGTTGGTTTTTTTTTCAGCTTTAGATATTCCTCACCTACCATAAATGGATTGAGACCAATATCCACCCATTCCAGATTACCATAACATCCCTCAACTGATACTGGTATGATTTCAACCCAATGTGACCCCTCTGCCACTCTTTCTACCTAATGAGTGATCATTGACCCTTGTCTACTATTTAAGTAGAATCATTTCTCCTAATAAAGATAATTTTATCCACATTTGTGTTGGCTTTAATATTCTTCAGGCTCTTTTCCTTCCTTTTTACCAAAAGGAATTCCACATCTTGTATTCCAGGAAATTAAGGTACATGCCCTTAATTTTGCCCTGAAGGCTAACCCAAGGCTAGCTTCAACCTAAAATCTTTTATTATAAAAATTTCCTGTCATTTCCTTCTGGATGTTGTCCCCAGGAGCCAAACACAAAAGGTAGTGTGTCCTTGTCTATGTTTCCATGGGAGCTTTGGGGAGGTCCCAAAGTAATAATTGGAGGGCATGGATATGCTCAGAGGTGTCACCAGGGTAGTTGCTTGGGAAAGCAGCAGCAGAACTTGGCGTGATTGGGCCTCTGGGAAGTAAAGTTGATTAATTTGAGACCAAAAGCTCAGGATTTATCACCTGATTGAGTAAAGACAACTGCACAGACATGAGGATTGTCTGTGGTTGAATGGCCCAGGTGGAGGACACTTGTAAGGGGCCATCCAAGCGCTAGTAGCCTCATAGACTTATTGCCTGAGTCTGAGGTATTGGTATTGGGGGCTGATCATAGGAAAAAGGCAGTTCAGGATTTATAGTGAAAACTAGTAAGAAGGACTGTATGGTCACAGTGAAGCCTAGTTGAGGGACTGTGGGTTCATTGTGAGGATTGGAACTAAAGCGGTTCATTGGGAGGATTGGAACCAAGGTGGTTCATTGTGAGCACTAGACAAGTGTCAACCAGGAAGAGCTGGTTAATTACTGACTGGAAAGGACTAATTGCTGGCTGGAAAGGACTAGCAGAAGGACTGGTGGTCCAGAGAAATGAGCCAAAGTTTTTCCTAATTGGTTTGCCAAGATGGAAAAATGTGGAATGTTTTGCCTTGGTTTAGTAGTAAAATCAGAAAGGAATTTGGATAGAAGTGTGGTTAAGAGATTTATTTATCAAGTTCCTAGGATAGATGAAGGTATGTTGCTATGAGAGCTGGATACAAAGTTGTTTTAGGGGGATGTTTTCCTTGGATTGTACTATATTAGTAAGTATATGGGGAGAACTTTAGAGAAGACCAAAAGGAACAATTTAAAAGTATTTTACTATTTTATTTGGTCAAAGGTGAATGCAGGGAAGACTGGTGCTGGAAAAGTGAACCAATTAACACTTTGGAGCGCAAAGAGTTGTTGTTTTGAGTGGTTTGAGTGGTGGAAATTGATTTCTTAGTTGGATTGCAGTGGAACTTTGGAAGTGGTCTAGTTTTACAATCTGCATTTATTGGTTGATTTCTGAAAGGTTTCCTGATGAATATGATTGATTGGAAGTCAAAATCTTAAAGTATAAGCAAGGAAACAGTGAATTAATACTTTAAGATTTTAAAAAAGTAAGTATGCAAGCTTAGGTTATTATAAAAAAAAGTGAGCAGCAATGGTTTAAGCTTTTGAAGAAAGCCATTCTGAAGGCGGAACCTTTGGGAAAAGGACACTATAAGAAGGAGGTTAGTTGGAAAGTTACAGGGTCTTTCCTGGGTCTTTTGGGGTTTCTAACAAAGCATTTTTGGAAGCCTTTTGGTTGCAAGCAGGGGCTTGGTTGGACTGACACAAGTGGGTTAAAAATGCCAAAGGACTTTACAGAGGACTTAGGCATAAGGCAAAGGTACAGAAGCCCAAGATAAAGGTGCATGAGCCCAAGATATAGTATCTTGAGCTGGTGATATGGAACTGTAGATGGAGCAAAGCGCAGGAGCCTGGGACTAAAGTGAAGGAGTCCAGGACCAAGTAAAAGGAGTCCAAGATATTGTTGGAGGATTCCAAGTATTGACAAACCCACATTGTTTCCCTGACCCCCCAGGCTATATACCAGAAGCTTTCTAAGGGGATCTTCTTTCTGAGATTATAAAAGCCCATTTCAACCCCTAGACATATTTCTGAGATAAATTATCCCTTACTAGAGAATGAAAACCCCTCCCAGCCAGTCCCTGGATATGATCCAGGACACATTTTGGGGACTGGTGGACAAGAAACTCACAGCCACGGCAGTCAGAAGTTGGTTCTGTGATCCTAATGCCAACCGGTGATGAACTAAAGCGGGTTGAATAAATTGGTTGATCAGCACCATCAGGGATCCAGTCTTGGGTGGCCAGCCTGTTGTTTTTGGGGGTAACTTGGGCCGGTTTTTTTTGCAGGCAATGCCCACCACAAGAGAGGAGCTAAATAAAAAAGGTAGGAGAAGGACTTCCCCAACCAGGACCACAGGCTGGCAGCTGGGATTATAGTGACAATCACCCCTATGAAGGTGATGTACACAATCTCAAAAATCTTGCTAGTGTGATCATTTGGGTGGTTGGGTGAGAAGGCAGGCATAGGCTTAGGGGTCACAGGCAGTTCCATGCAGAGCTTGTAGGCAGGAAGATAGTTGAAATTTCCTCTAAATAATTTGGGTGTTGAGAATATCCACGGGCAATGTCGGTTGTATCTAACTGCAGATTGTATGCAGGCCAAAGGATTGTGTTTGAGTATCTTTTCCGGGATGTAGTCCTTGTATTCAGACTTCAGAAGATAGTCAGTAAAATGGACAGGGCCAAAGGGTACACCAGGAGGACAGGAAACTGCGGGCAGCAGGGCAGGAGGACCAGGAGATCTTGTACTGAATTGGTAGATAGCAAATACAAAATAAGGCAATAGCTGTGTGAGCCAAAATAACATAACTTTTATTCAAAAATGGCAATAAGGGTTGAACACAAAATTTATAGGCATGTATAGCATCCTGACTCCAAACTTAGTATTTTCCATAAGGGCTTCTACAAAATATCAGGAAAAATGTAGGCGGGTGGCCAGGAGGCCCAGTGTCAGGAGCAGTGAAATGGTACCTTGGTTGGGTATTCTCTCATTGGTTGGAATGTCCAAATTAGTCACTTGATTTTCTTGATTTTGGGCTGTGGTCACAGGGCTGGGCCTAAAGCCTGTGTTTTTCTTTAGCAACTGAATTCAATTAGTTACCCAAGAGGACTTCAAGTTCATCAATTTCACAGAAGAACTTTCTCTGCCTTCATTAGACAATTTGAGGAGCTCCTCCTTGGGCACAATCATGGTCAAGCCTGCACTGGTATTCTAACTTTAGGACTTAGCAGGAGCTTCAGCTTGTGGATGCTCAGTCCCAAGAATACGTGGGTGGGCAGTCCCTTGGTCCATAGGGCCAGCAGCCTGTGGGAATTCAGGGTCAGGGTTTGAATCCCACTCTTGGGCCTGGGTTTCCAGAGGGAAAGAATTGATAATCCTGACAAGCATGCCAATAGTTTCCATGGACTCCATTAGAGCGGGGGGGAGACCAAATTCCAGTAGGAAGGAATACAGATCTTCAGAGGCATAGCCAGGCAGAGGCCAGGAATGGTATGCATTGCCATGGTACCCATGTGAAGGAGGAAGTGTGCAGCAGTGCAAGCTTTTTCATAATTGAGAGAGAAAGATGAAAGGGGGGCCAAGTGGGCCCAGGAGACACCACCATTACCATGGGAGTTAAGGGGGCATTAGTGATATCTTATTATAGAGGAGGACTAGAGACTTTGGGTTGTTTGGGTACTTCAGAAACAAAAGGAGAAGAATCAGAGAAGGCACAGGGGAACAGAGTAACCAAGGGGCTTAAAGCACCTGTATTGAGCACCATTTTGTTGTGTTTGGCTCCTGGATACAACATCCAGGAAGACACAGCAGAGATTTTTTATTACAAAATATTTGAGGTTCAAAGCTAGCCTTGAGTTAGCCTTCAGGAAAAATTAAGGGCACATACCTTAATTTCCTGGAATACAAGATGTGGAATTCCTTTTGGTAAAAAGGAAAGGAAAAAGCTTGAAGAATATTAAAGCCAACACAAATGTGGATAAAATTTTCTTTATTAAGAGAATTGATTCTACTTAAATAGTAGACAAGGGTTGTGATCACTCATTAGGTAGAAAGAGTGGTAGAGGGGGTCACGTTGGGTTGAAATCATACCAGGATCAGTCAAGGGATGGTATAGTAATCCAGAATGGATGGACATTGGTCTCAACCCATTTATGGTAGATGAGGAATATCCAAAGCTGAAATAAAAACCAACCAAATCTTTGCACATATAATTATTCAAAGGCCATATTAAATAGCATTAATGGCGCAATTTTCAACACTGTTGGAGTTATTTATCATGTGTTGGTCCAAAGATTGGCCACAGTTAAGGGCATCAAGAATTGCCCTCACTTCAATAAGTTGAGCAGTTGTCCCCTCTGGTATCTCTGTAGACTCTTGTAAGACAGGAGATGACATGTGGAGGGGAGGGAGCTCCCAGTGGAGCTTCCCATCTTGAAGGGCTGACAGGTCTGGGTCACCTACTAGGGTGGTGCTGGTATCACCATTGTAAGTGACTGGGGCAACCTCAGGCATAGGTTTAGGCACAAGGTGTTTCCGCAGAGCCCATAAAGAGTTCAGCCAGGGGATGACCCTTGGCAGCTCAGGGATGGACTTGATAGAAGGCCTCTGGACAGGTTGCTCAGGCAGGGCCAACTGATTACAGGGACACTGATCAGTCTGACCAGCCTGGAGGGCCTGCAGTAACAGGGAGCTCCGGATAGAAGCTCCCCAAGCTTGCACATTCCAAGGGTATTCATCCTCAGAAGCCTGTATCTGACCAGGTGTGGCCAAGGCAGGGTTTGGGTCCATTACAGGAAAAGAGCCAGCTCTGGCTCTGGAGGTAGGTTGGGAGGGTCCACTTTCTGGACTGTAAGTGTTACTGGATCTCAGAGTCACCATGGTGCTGATTAGAGAGGTAGAGTAGGTATGTCCTGCCAACAAAGGCAAGGTTAATGTTGACAAAAGAGGTCAGAAAATTATCCCCCTGTAGTAAGGACCAGTGTGTGATGTTTACAGAAAAATGGGAGAAGTGAGGAAGAAACATCTTGGAAGCTTCTACCTGAGAAGCTAGGAAAAATACTATTACTGGGCTGCAGAAGCAGGAAACAGTAAGGCATACTTTGATAAGGCCTAGAGCACTAACACTAACTGTTAGTACGGCAGAAAGATCTTCCTGTTACCTTAGCATTGGAGGAAACAAGAAAGAAGAGTCACAAGGAGTCTGGTTAGGGGCTTTTGTCTTTAAAGGTAAAGATATAAGCTAAAGTGCAAATTATCAGTGATGGTAATAGGTGTTGTTATTGGTAAGAAAATAGATCTAATTTATACTTGGAGTATTTCTGCACATTATTTAATGTGCAGGCAATTGGGAAGAGAATAATAAGAGTCTGAACTAATTTACATCTAGTAGTTGCCCATGATCAACTCAATCTGGTAAAAAGAGCCATATCCATGTTTTGCCTCATGATTGAAGGAGGGTCTGATGCACAGTCTTCACACCTAGAAACTACCAGCCACAAAGAAACCAAGCTGCCGCACACCCTTACCTAAACATGTCCCCAGAAGAATATCAGCACTGCGTACACGCAGGCTTATACTTCTAATGCCATCAGAATGACCATCTGTCCAAAGACTTCCCCACAAGAAGCTACACTGCCCAGAACCCTAACATTTCTTCAATAAATAGCTCTTCTCAGTCTTATCCTATTATTCAAGCCACCATGTTGTATTCAGACCAGGAGTTGAAGATACCAGCTCTCATAGACAGAGTAGCCACCCACAATTATATTGAACAAGGCCTAGCTGAGAAAATGGGCCTAGAAATGGAAGATAAACCCACCCTGGTCACTGTAGGGAATAATTATATTAACACCTTCTTTGAGAGTAAAGGAAGCATTATTATGAAGTTGGGTCTTTCCCAGATCAAGGTCAAATTCTTGGTAATAGACAAGTTGCCCTGCCCTGTGGTGTTAGGGTTTGATTGGTGGATATAAAATGAGTTTAATATTGATAATGTCAGCCAACAGTTGCAATTTTTACATGCAGGTACAACCTAGAAGCTACCCTATTTGACCACCCATACATCTCCTCTATTGAACAGCATTTTGGTGGCGCCTTGCAAAGGAGAAATACCTGTCTTCTTAAAAAGATAGAAATTAGTGTTCTCTGAGACCTTGGCTACAGCCCTTCCCAAGCATACCAGTTTTGACCACACTGTTGGCTTGATCTCTGGAACACAGCTCAAACATGGCCCTGTGTATAGATTCAACATGAAAGAGCAGGGGGCTCTCAGGGAATACCTAGATACTATGTTGAAGAAAGGCTACCTCTGTGTATACAAATCCCCTTGTTTGTCTCCCCTGTTGTTTTTCAAAAAAAGGGTGGAGAATTGAAGTCTTGTATAAACTATCAAAATCTCAACAAGATTACTGTAAAGAACTGCTATCCTGTTCCAAATGCTAAAGACCTTTCAGATCAGCTCTCTGGAGAAAATAATTTTTCTAAAGCTGACTTAAGAGACACCTTCAACCAGATATGTATCAAGCCTTGAGATGAATGAAAAATGGCCTTCAAAAACAGAAAAGGGCTATTTGAATAATTGGTTATATTATTTGGACTCTGAAATGCTCCCAGCACCTTCCAGACCATGATAGATGTAGTTCTAGGTAACATCAAAGATCTGTGCTGCATATTCTACCTAGACAAAATTCTCATCTATAGCCAAACCCCCAAGAAATATGTGAGACACCTAAAAATAGTAATGTAGAGACTCCAGGATCAGGGACTATCTGTGAAGCTACCCAAGTGTGAATTCTTTTAATAAAAAGTATAATTCCTTGGCTATCATGTCCTGAAGGGATGTTTTTCCATGTCACCAGACAATATTGAGGCCGTCACATCATGGCCAGCGCCCACTAACTGTAAGCAAGTACGGAGCTTCTTAGGTCTGGCAAATTTTGCAGAGAAATTGTCCAATTTTTTTCTTCCATCTGCCTTCCTTTAACCCGCCTAACCTCAGAGAAGCATGCCTTTTTGTGGGACAATATGGCATACACAGCCTTCAATACACTCAAGGAACCCTTTGTTTCTGCAACATTCCTTGCTATGCCTGGCTACAACAAACTCTTTGTGGTGGAAACTGACACCTCAGACTTTGCATTTGGGGGATGTTGCTTCAGGAGGGGCATGATAGTAAGCTGCACCCTGTAGCTTACCATTCAAGGAATTTCACTCTGTCTGAATTGAACTACCCCATCTGCAATATAGAGATGCTTGCTATCATCCAGTCCTTAAAACATTGGAGAAGATACTTGTGTGACGCCAACCACCCAGTGAGAATCATGTCCAATCACAAGAACCTGACATACTTCTTCAAACCGCAACAACTAAACTAGCGCCAAGCTAGATGGAAATTATTCTAGCAGATTATAATAATCAATCAGCTACAAACCTGGCAAGATCAACATTGTACCTGATGCCATAAGCCAAAGAGCAGACCTTTTTCCTAGCACCAAAGAGATTGAGGAACTCAATACTAAATACTTGCTGTCTCCAAACATGATTGAGCCAATGCTCCTATTCCTGAGGCTAGCCAGTAGAAAGAAATCCAACATGCTCAGACCCTGGACAAGCAGTGTATTAACGTCATGAAAGACTTAGCAGATAACATTGACAACAAATATTACAGAGCAGGTTACTCACTACATGGAAGATTCCTAAAACTAAATGGACAAACCTACATACCTGAAGGTCCACAGAGATTGGAGATTCTGAAGGAGTACCACAACTACTCCATGGCTGAACACCCATGCTGCACCAAAACCTTGAAGTGTATCTAAAGAGGTTACTTGTGGCCAAGAGTAAAGCTGGAGATAGAGACATACATCAATGGGTGTGAAACATGTGGCCGCTCCAAACCCAAGCAAGTAAAACCTGAAGGTCTGCTCCAACCCCTCCAAATTGCATAAGGCCCTTGAAAGTCAGTATCCATGGACTATATAGTTAAGCTCCCAGAGTTAAAAGGCTACAACACTATAATTTTGATTGTTAATAGATTCACAAAAATGGGTTACTTTATTCCTACCACCACTCACGTGACAGCCAAGGAGACCATCACCCTCTTTAGGGACCACATTTCCATGAATCCCAGCTTACCCAAGGAAGTTATCTCTAATTGTGGCCCCCAGTTTACATCCAAAGTCTGGGCCCAAATCTACAAGACCCAACAATCAAGAGATCACTATCCACAGCATACTACCCCCAAAGTGACAGACAAACTGAGAGTTAACCAAGTATTGGAACAGTACCTCCAATTCTACATTAATGCAAAACAAGACAATCAGATCAAACACTTACCCATGGTGCAATTTGCATACAATAATCAAGACCATAGTGCTACAGGAATGTCTCCATTCAAGGCCAACAAAAGATTTGACCCTACTTGGGACCATGTTCTTTCAGAAGAGTCCAACAACCCCAAAGGACAAGATTGGGTGGCTACCATCCATATCACCCAAGAAGAGTGTGCCCAAAACCTGAAACAAGCCGTAAAGACCTACAAAGAATTTTCTAACAAGAGGAGAAGCCCCAGACCACTCATATAAGTTGGGGACATGGTTTACCTTAGCGCCAGGAATATCAAGGCTACAGCGCCATTTGCAAGCCTCAGCCCTAGGAAAACAGGACCATACAAAGTTTTGCAACACATAGGAGAAGTAGCTTACAGGCTAGAGCTCCTGTCTAAATGGAATATCCATGATGTCTTTCACTGATTGCTATTGTCCAAAAAGAAAGGTACCTCACTCCCTCATCAAGTTGTTTGCACTGTCCCTTATCCGCTCAAAGTAGGAAGCTTTCTAGAGCATGAGGTTGAAAAAGATCCTAGACCACAAGATGAGATATTGATGACTACACGACTTGATCAAATGGAAAGGCTACCTGCCCAAAGAGAATACCTGGGAACCCAAGGATAATCTTGCCAATACAAGTGGCCTAATGACAACTTACAAGAACAGTCATCCAGAGTTAAGCTTTAAGAGCTCAACTATGATGAGGGATGATGTCAGGGCCCAGAATGGGCCAGACAAACTCCTATGTTGTATAGGTTTAATGTCTACTATTGAGAAATCACACAACCAAACAATTTTGTCATAGATTATTCTAATTGACCTAAAGAAAACCTTAATGCCAAGTGGGGAATCAAACCCTAGTAAAAGCCAAACCTGGTGTCAGGAATATTCCTGACACTTATAGTTGTGTAAATAACATCAAGACACCCACTTTCACCAAACAGAAATCTGCTGCTAGCATGCAGACACCTGCTGCCACCAAGAAGTCTGCCACAACCAATATGTCACCCACTGTCAAGTGAAGGTGCCTGCTACCACTGCTGTGTTTTGGGCTATTTGGACGTCTTGAGTATTAAGATCTGGAGTGCTAGCTTGTAATAGTATGGTTGTAGGCCTAAACACAGATTAATACCAGCCTTTATTCCTGGAGTCTTTACCTTTTAGTACTAAGGTAACAACTGAGTAGAGCTAAAGGTAATAGGTGAAATGTGTAAAAGTATATCTTTATTGAGGGAAAGAAAGGAAGTTTATATACTTTAAAGGCTGCACAATGGATGCAGGAGTGTTATTAACACCTGTATCATTGTCTGGAATATTACAGAATCTTCTTGTGTCCACCAGGCTCTTTCATCTGCATTCCTTCCTTCTGGGGGTGATCTGTACAATCCAACAGAGAAGATTAGGTGCATATTACTCTGGAGTAGCTTCAGTTTGCAGCTGTTAATTACAGAAGTTGCTAGCAGCTCCCAAACATGATCCATGAGAATGTAATGGGCTGGCCAAATTAATTTAACATCTGAATTGCAATTAGGAATGAAAATATGTCAGATCCAACGGATTTGAGTGCAAACTGAATTAGCCTTGACCATCAGGATTAATTCCACTGATGTTCTTGGCCATTCTATTCATGCAGTTTAATTTACAATATTTCCCATCACTAGAATGGACAAGGGTATAAAGTAGAGAGCACTGCACTCAAGGTTTGCACTTGTCAGATAACCACAACAATCCTTCCAGAGCTTCAAGAGCATCAACCATTAGAGCCAGACAATGGCAATTAAAGCTACCAGATTGGCCAAGGAGAAGAGTGCACGGAACAAAAGATAGAGAAGAGCCAAAAGTTTGGTAAAGCAAGTTCAAACCTCCCTGGAACAAGAACCAGTAGTACAACTAGAAGCTCAGCAGAAAGAGGGAGTCACCTGGTTTGATCTTTCTGGTGTCCTTGACTGAAAGGAAGCCAAAGAAATTAAACTGGGGGAGGGGCCTCATCTACATGCCTTAATTCAAGAGGTGTTGAAGGATTCATCTGTATTAACTAAGGCCAAAGTCAAAGAAGGGAATTTTCACCATTTCTGTTTTGACCAAGAAACAGCATTAAGGTTTGCTGAGGGTCAACTCCAATACTTTGAATGGCAGGAGAAGTTTGATCAATAAAAGATTGATTTGGTTCTAGCGGTGGTCTGGGGGATAATCAGGGCTTGGTGCCATGAAGGGAAGGTAGACCTGTAAGTAGCCAGTTGGTTCAACAAGTATTGTAAGAACTTTCATATCCAACAGGTACCAGCAGGTCTTCTTACAGCCTTGAACCTTAAGAGCAAAGACATGTACACCAGGTTGGCCTTGCTGGGGCAAATTTTACAGTTCCTTTGGTAATCCAGCAGTGGCTAAGGTGGAGGATGTTCCCTTGCTTTTTGAGGGGCTTATGAGGGAGGTATATAAGCCTGATATTGCCTTAAAGCAAAAATGCTGGAGCAGAGAACATATGTTATGGGATGCCTTGGTAGTGGGGATTGGATTCCCATTCTGGATGGGCCTCAATTGTGTGAAGGCTTGGGATAATATCCTTATTAACCTATCTTCTGTCTGTGGCACTTTAAGGAGGACTACACTGAAGAGTAAATGGCATCCTGTGTGGTCCTTCTTGCAATGACTTGTCACTTGAAGGCAGTGATTTCCAAACATTGCAAGCTCCAATAAATCCTTTTTTCATATATTGGTTTATTCCTTTTTTTCTACAACGTGGACAACAACTCATGGAATCTTTTTATTAGTATTTTTTTTCAGGCTGTTGTCCTAAAAGGGTATTACCCCTGATCACTAGGAGCCATAAACATTTATTGTGCATGGACTCTAGTGACCAGCTGTCCAATGGTAGGCTCTTTCAGTGTATAGCTGCCAGGGCCTACTTTCTGGATGACCTTAGCAGGTCCTTGCCATAGGGAGGCAAGTTTGCTTTCACGTCCATAGCCTCTGTTGCTATAGAAGTAGACTAGATCTCCAATCTGATAGCTGGGGAGGGAAGGGTGTTTATACTGGTCATGCTCCACATCCTTTTTCTTGGTGCTCAGGTTGACAGTATATGATTCAGCCTGTATTCTGCTCAAGGTCTGGGCCAGCTTATGAGGGTAGTCATCAGGGGTGACAGCAGGGTTAGGCATCACCAATGAGTACAGATGGGGAGGTAATCCAGGCTGATATCCATACAGGAGTTAGAAGGCTGTTTTGTCTGTTGCTCTATGGTATTCAATGTTGTAAGCAAAGTTGGCTGCAGACAGGTAAGTGTCCCATTCTGACTCATGGTGGTGTGCTAATTTCCTTAGAATCTGCACCAAACTTCCATTGGTCCGTTCAATCATTCCATTAGTTTGGGGATAGTATGGTGTGGATAATGTACCTCTGATACCCATCAGTTGATTTATTCTGGGTATCATATGGCTAGTAAAGCTGGTTCTGTTGTCAGTTAACATCATCTGAGGACATATGTGGCGGTAGATAATGTGTTCCAAGATGAATATGGCCGTAGTGAGGGCAGACTGATTTGGTATATCCTTGGCTTCAACTCACTTGGTCAACTGGTCTAAATCCACTATAATGTACTTGTTTTTCCCTTTGGAGACTGACAAGAGTCCCACCATATCAATGACAACAGTATGGAAAGCAAATCCTGGGCAGATCAGTTTGTTATGGAATCTTGCAATTTTTGGGTGTTCAACCTTGCAATCATGGCAAGCGGCCAGAACTTCAGCAACATCAGAGGGTGTTCCTTCCTAGTAGCAATGCTGCTGTAACTGAGCAAGGGTCTTTTGTATTCCCCCATGCCCTGTAGCTTTGTGTGAGGCAACTACAGAGTCTTTTCTTAGTGAAGGCGTACATATGGCAACCAGTTGTTCTTGTAGAGCTTAAAGAGTTTAATATCTTTAGCTTTGGTGTCCACTGAAAGCTTCTTAAGAACATTTTGGATTTTGGTGGGCTCTTCCCCCCAAAAATATTGGTCAACCAGTAGTTTGTCATAAAGCTCATTGGCAATAGAGGACACAAGGGCAATGGTAGGCAATCTTGAGAGGCAATCTGCATTCTGATTAATGGCACCAGCACAATGCACTATGTCATAATTAAAGGCTTGAATTTTGATAGCCCAACAGACAAGTCTTCCTTCTGGGTCCTTCAATGTTTTTAACCATTGAAGAGAGGCGTGATCAGTAACCACAGTAAAGTGTACACCATGTAAGTATACTCTAAACTGCTGGTAAGAGTAGATTACTGTCAAGCATTTCCTTTCAGTCACTGTGTAGCTAAGTTCATGACAGTTCAAACTGAAAGAACAATAATCAACAGGGTGTTCTAGTCCATTATCATCTAGCTGGGAAAGAACACCACCAATGGCAGTGAGACTAGCATCTGTGTGCACCACAAAAGGCTTCTCAAAGTTAGTATAGGCCAGTACAGGGGCACACATTAAGGTCTATTTCAGAGTATTAAAGGCCTTTTGACGGGCAGAGCTTCAAAAAAAATCCACATTGGCACAGAGGAGATTGAACAAGGAGTCACCAAGTGTGGCAAAGTTTGATATAAATATTTAATAGTAACTTATTATTCCCAGAAAACTTGGATATTGCGTTTGTTGGCTGGTACCTGCATTTTGGCAATTGTTTCCACCTTAGCAGGTACAGGCGTAGCCCATATTTTCTTATCACAAACCCTAGGAAATCCAAGTATCCCTTGAAAAAGCTACATTTCCGTGGCTTCAGCTTTAGGTTGGCTTTCAGTAACTGTTGTAGGACCTCCTCTAGGTGTTTTAAATACTCATTGAAGGTTTTGTAAAAGACATTAATGTCATCCAGGTATACCAGAACAGATGTGAGATTTAAGTCCCCCATAACTGCATTCCCTAGCCTACTGGAAAGTGACAGGGGCGTTTGTCAGTCCTTGGGGCATCCCTGTGGCCTGGAAAAGTCCTTTTTTGTTAATGCTGGTACATTTCTCTTGATCCTCAGGTGGAAAATTAATCTACCAGTATCCACTGATTAGATCCATGGCACTGAAGAACTTGGCTCCTTCCATTCTTTCCGAGGTATCATCAATACATGGGAGAGGGTAGGATTCCTTTTTAGTGATGGAGCTCAGTCTTCTATAATTGATGACCACTCTGTCAGAGCCATCCTTCTTTTTGACAATAAGAAGGGGAGAGGACCAAGGGCTTTTGCTTGGTACCAGTAATCCAGAACTTAGTAACTTCTGAAGCTCTTTGTTAGTGATAGCTTGATTTGCTTGACTACAGCAAATAGGACAAGACCAGATTAGAGGCTGTCCTTAGGTATCTATAGTATGCTCTACTCCAATGGCTTTCCCAAGGTCCAAGTCATCTTTTGCAAAGACTTATTTGTACTTGTCAAAGAGAGCCTGGTCCTTTTCTGGTTCAGTGAGACTAACCAGAGTGTCACAAGGAATCAAGGGCAAGGCCAAGGGCCAATTCACAAGAAGTCCTAGCTCACCAAGTCCAGCAAAGGGTGAAGCTTGGAGAAAATTGGCATGTTATTCCAATCTGACATATCCCAAAAGCTGATCCTTCTGCACAGTCAAGGGGACAGGGCTAAGGTTGACTAGAAGGATCTGGAGCTCTTCAGGTCCAGGAATGACTAGTCCAGGGCAGATCCAAGATTCTAGACAGGAGGCACCATGGTGACCAAAGACTTTACCATGTAGCCCAGAAGGAATCTCTAAGGACAGACCAGTATGGTGAATCACTTGAGACCCAGAGGGAAAGGTAAACATGGAAGAAGCATACAATGTAATTCCTTTGTACTCCTTAGTTGACAAGGGAAGCATCCTGAGCTTCCTGTGGCGTAAGGTATAGGCCACAGGAATATCACCGTCAGCATACTCCATGTTGATGAAGCAAAGCTTCCTTTTGGGGAGGTTAACTACCTTAGCACCATTGTAGTACATGGGGATAGTCTGAACTAGGATTTTGAAGGTATCATCATCATGGTTGGTGATAGTACCATACTGTCAGGCACCCACTCACTTGTAAGTAATCTTCCAAGGTGGTGAATGATAGTGGAAGAATTTAATCCACTTACCAAGGAACCTACAGGAAAGGACACCATACTGAGGTGAAATAATTTTCCAACTAAGCAATACCAGCCTAACAGCGGGTTGAATTGACCTAAGAAGAAATACATCCCCAAGTAGCACAAGAGAAAGGCAGAGGCCAATGGACAGAAGACTTGGGGATTGGCTTGCTTGTGGACAGACTAGAAGTTCTGAGTGTCTTCCTTACAAGGTGGGTTATGGGACAAGGGGGTAGCAGTATACCATACTCTGGGTATCACTTGGCGCCAGGAGCTATCCAAGAACTGAGCCTCAGGTGAAGTACCAGAATCTGCCCATGGACCTATTGAGATTCTGGCAATTACTGCCGGCAACAGAATCATCTAATAGACCCATTTATACCCAAGAGACTCCATAAAAGAAGTCTTGGGTAATCTCATGGCTTAGGGAAAGGGTTTATGTCAAGCTAAAAAGTAGACAAAAATTCACTTGGGTGAATGTAGACTTTATTGATTGAACAAGTAAAAATATCATAGCCTACTAGCTTATATAGCATGGTAGAAAAGGATAAATTGGAGGTAACATAAAGGAGATCATCCCCATGGGGATGAAGTTGGAGAAATTTGGAGATCCTGGAGTGTTGGAGTTAAAAATAGAATTATTTGACTTACTGAAGCCATTGTACTCACCTCAGTGTTGCTAAGAATAATAATTTTGAATTTAATAACACCAAAATACCAGGCAAAAACAGTGGATGCCCAGCTATTCCCAAGTTAAAACTGGGGAAGGAGGGCAGGGACTAGCAGCAGAACCAGTAGCAAACAGACAAGCAATAGCAAAACCAAGATCAAAACCAATATCAACATCACCAGAATGCTTAAAAGAATCCTTAGAGAGGATTGTTGCAAGATCTGATTAGCTGGAAATGCTTTTCAAAGGTAATGATTTGTCTTGGCCTATTATACTAACAGTTCCTTCAAGCAATTGACTGTTGGCGCAGACAGAAGAAGACCCAGGTTTAAGCCCTGTTATTGAAATTCCAGAATCTGGAACCATATTGGAGCTATTACAATCAGGTAAAAGTGAACCTATACTACTGACTAACCCAATAATTTTAGGAAATCTAGTAGCATCCACAGGAATAATCTTTTCTTTTCCTACACCTAGGAATAAATTGTTGTCAGAATTTACTAAAGGAATATTCCTGACACATACCTTGTCATGAACCCTGTGCCAATAAGGATATAATAACTATTATTGTCCAGAACTATAGCAGGGGTGGTTATAATCAACTTCCCAAACCAAAGGGATAATGGCAAGTAAGCGCTCATGGCTTTAGTGGTAAGTAGACCTGCAGTCCCAAATACCTCCTGGTAGTCCAAGTCTGGAGCCAACTTTAATTTCTTGACTAGCTGCAAGGAGATGATGTTTCTTGGTGCACCAGAGTCAATAAGTGCTTGGACCTTAACCTTGTGGACCATCATGTCAATGTAGGTACAGTATGTTCTATCAGTTCCATTGCTTAAGGATTTCACTCAATAGACATTCATATCCTTGTGTTTACTAAGGAATTCCTCCAAAGCTGTAAACAAGGTAGGGCTGAATCCCTTGAGAGCATCCAGAGAAGCAGATACATTAACAGAATTGAGGGTTTGTGCCATTTTCTAGGCACTATTGCTCTTGTGTGTAACTTCTGTAGCAGGGAGAGTCAGCTTCTCAGAGTAAGGAAGTGCAACAGTTTCCTGGGTTTTTAGGTGTGATCAAGGGTTCCTTCCTTATTTTCTGCCTCTGGTGAGGGCATTGATAGTAAGAATTCTATGCAGCTGATCCTCTTCTATCTCCTGGGAGTCAGGATAGCAGAGCAAGGGACTAGTGTCAGGGTCTGTGGAGCCTAGGCTAGGGCTTGCTGGGGTGGGAGCTTTGGGGTCTGCTAATTCCAAATTCAGGGATGTTTTGGATGGAGGGAAACAGCTGGGGGCACCTGGGTCTTCAGGTAGGAGGAGAGGGCAGAGAGAGGGGGAGGTACATATACATGGGCAACCAGGGATTTCTGCTCATCCTGGCTGCTCAGCAGTTTTTTGGCTCCTCATCTTTAGAAGCTTCCTCATACTCTTGATCTCCTTCCAAGTTGTACTCCACTGCTCTTACGTGATGCACCTTGAGGACTGTTTGCTTGCATTCCCTAGACATCTGGCCTGGCTTCCCACACTTGTAGCAGGTGTGGGTGCTATTGGTACCAGCTGTTCCTTGAGTGGTTGAGCTTTCACCAGTATTAGGCTTGTTGACAGAGGAAGTCTTGTTTCTGTTCTCCTGGAATGCTCTTGGTCCAGAGGACATGGGAACTTCAAAGTCATCCTTGAAGGTGAGAAGGTGGCAGATCAGATTGGAGACGTTGTGAGCTCCATAGATTCCCAACTTCAAAGCAAGAGAGAGATTTTTGTTAGGTTGTACTGCATTGAGCAGGGCAGACTTAACATTGATCAAGGAAGCAGCCTTCAAGGAGATCAGAGTCTGGGCTTCTAGGTAGAATCTAGAAGCAAAATTTTGCATGATTTTTCCTTTTCTAATGCCTCCTTCCACAAAGTCCATTTTCTGGTTGTTGAGGGCCTCTTCACTGCCAAATTCATCAATTAAGGCTTTGGAGATATTGGCAAAGGTCCATCCACATTCTGGGAGTCTAGGCATGATGATGATCTATGTCTCAGAATTCGGGCAGTTGAAGATGACAGAGTTCTTCATTGCCTCATCAGCCCCATACATTGTATTTTCATACAGTCTCAATAACATGGTAATGTTGCTTTTCCTATCAAACTTAGGCAAGTTGACAGGCTTAAAGTTAGGGATCATGTTTCTTGTATTGAAGGATCTTCAGATGGGGGAGCGGTTGCCTCTGGAAGCCTGATATCTGGCTTCTGAAGCAGACTGAGATTTCTGTAATATGATTTGTTCAGGGGTAGCCAGGGGATTTTTGCTGCTCTCCAGTACTGCTTCAGTCACCATGATGTTCCTTGGGACGTTTCTTTGGGTATCATCATATTCATCATAGCTGTGATAAGATTCATTGCCAGAGGAGTGTGCCTGGATTCCCAAGGAAAGTCTACTAATGGACCTAGGCTCTTAAAAGTGTACTGATCTCTCTCTGGGAAGAGAGACTATTAGACAGGCAGTAAGCCAGTCAATCTGATCTTGGAGAGTGAAAAGAGTAGCTCTGGTGTCCTTGAAATCTTCTCCAATGACCTGGTTTTCTTTTACAAGCCCCTCCACTTCATCCTCTAAGCCTTGGATCTGCTGATGGGTGGTCTTGGCAAAGGTTTGGTTATCCTGTTCTAAGGCATCCTGCTTTGCTGGTCATGTTTGCGACCAGAATGAAGGGCCTTGAGGTCTTTGAGTCCTTCAGCTAATTAGGCCTGGAAAGTGCGGAGATCTCCATACAAGAAATTATTGTCTTTTTGGAGTTCCTGAACGTCCTTTTCCAGGGAGTGGAAGTGACCAAAGAGTTCTATCAATTCTTTATGGAGCATATTGGTGTTGTTCCTGGTGGGCTTTTCAGTTGTTGAACCTGAGATAATCTTTTCCAGTTCCTGTACAATGGCCTGTAAGAGATCCCTGGGGCTTCTGATATGTCCAATCAACACATAAATCCAATGTGGGTCCAATCCATAGTTGCTTAGGATTTGCTTAACCACCTGGGAGATTTCTTTATGGAATGATGGCTCCATAGCTTCCATGAATTGGGTTGAAGACATCTGGTTTCTGACTAACTCAGCAATCTGTTGGTTAACCAAATCAAAGTTAACACTGAGATCAAAGTACAGGGTTGGCAAGAAGTTCTACTGGGCTGCAATCAACTGACCTTGATGCAGAAGAATGTTCTCTTGAAGGGCTAGATGGACTCATTATGGCAGATAGCAGGATATACAAATTAGTAAAAGTACTCCTTCATCTATTCTGCTGTGTTCTGAGGCGCAGCACAGACACACAACAGGGAATCCTAACCTTAGGATTAGATTTGTACTAAGTCTTGGTTAGAATGGCAGGGAAAGCTATGTGATTACCTAGTGGCCCTGATTTAATAATATCTAATAGACATGGCTAGAGAGGCGCCAAAGTACTGGGAGACACAAAGACAAAAATGTAAATAGAACTTAAATTTTATTGGGTATAAAGATTGGAAATATATACTGTGCAGATTTATCACAAAACAGTACATGGATGGTAAGATCACTTGCCACAAGCATGAGTGGGGCAAGTGAGTTGTGCAAAATCATGAAACCAAACAATTTTATTTCCAAGTTCAGATAAACACACCTTTTGAGAGGCAAAAGCAAAAGAGATATTCAGCCTCAAAATAACCCATTAAAGGTGAAATCAAAACATGGTGAATGGCAGCATTCACAACATTGCCCCCTCTAGATTGGCCTTCTTGAGCTGTTTGGGGGTGATATGGCTCAGGATCTGGAACCTCTCTCTGATGGAGGGTCCATATGCAGGCAGGATTGCCAGGCAAGCCAAGTTCTCACCATCTTTAACTGCTCCTTTGTCCATTCCTTATATAGTGAAGTCCAAGGTCTGGAAGGAGGGCACTATGTTGGCATTCACTGGATTAGGGATAGCCATATTTAAGTTCAGGGTTTGGTAGTATTGGATGGTAGGAGGTCTCTGTACATCTCACATAAACTGGCTAAGCACAGGCAGTTCATGGGGTTTTGAGGAGAACCATCCTGGTTGGCGCTTTCCAGGAAAGACATCTCCAGTGTCTGCTGGAGTATGCTTTGCAGGTATGCCAAAGCAGAAGCCAAGAGAGGACCATTCCCTCCCTGGGCTGAAACAAGACCACATTGGGGGGTCCTGCAGGCTCATTGTTTCCAGATGAATACATATCAGGAGGGAGCACCAATGCTGTGTTTTGGGCTTTTTGGACGTCTTGGGTATTAACATCTGGAGTGCTAGCTTGTAAGAGTATGATTGTAGGCCTAAACACGGATTAATACCAGCCTTTATTCCTGGAGTCTTTACATTTTAGTACTAAGGTAACAACTGAGTAGAGCTAAAGGCAATAGGTGAAATGTGTAAAAGTATATCTTTATTGAGGGAAAGAAAGGAATTTTATAAACTTGAAAGGCTTCACAATGAATGCAGGAGTGTTATTAACACCTGAATTGTTGTCTGGAATATTACAGAATCTTCTTGTGTCCATCAGGCTCTTGCATCTGCATTCCTTCCCTCTAGGGGTGATCCAGACAATCAAACAGAGAAGATTAGGTGTGCATTACTCTAGAGTAGCTACAGTTTGCAGCTGCTAATTACAGAAGCTGCTAGAAGTTCCCAAACATGATCCATGAGAATGTAATGGGTTGGCCAAATTAACTTAACATCTGAATTGCAATTAGGAATGTAAATCCATTGGATCTGACGGATTTGAGTGCAAACCAAATTAGCCTTGACCACCAGGATTAAATCTACTGATAGTCTTGGCCATTCTATTCATACAGTCTAATTTACAACAGACATCAAGCAGATACATGCTGCTGCCACATGGAAGCCTGCCACAACCAAGCTGTTTCCTGCTGTCAGCGTGCAGGCACCTGTTGTCACCAAGCAGACGTCTGCCACCATTAAGCAGATATATACTGCCACCACACAGAAGTCCACCACAACCAAGCTGTTGTCCACCACTGAGAAGATGTCCGCTGCCACTGTGCAGGCTCCCGCTGCTGCCAAGCAGATGCACACCACCACTGCGCAGAAGCCAGCCACCACCAAGCTGTTGCCCACTGCCAACATTCAGATGCCTTCTGCCATTGAGCAGATGCACACTGTCACTGCGCAAGTGCCCGCTACTCTTGCCAGCCCCACCTGCAAGCCTTCTGCAAACCAGGCACCCATGAGCCAGCCTGCCACTTGTCAGTCATCTTCCAGCATTTGCCCTCCAATGCTATGCCTTTCAATAATCATGCCTTACAGGTCCACTAGTATAAATAAAGACAAAACCCTCAATGATAGTTTGTGCTATCATTGAGTGAATATCCTCCTCAATATTATCACATTAATCAATCCTTTACCTAGGTTAAGCAAGTAACCTTACTAAACCCATTACCCCTCCCCAAGTCAGAAGATAAACTACATCATCTTCAAAGCTGTCTTGACAGCTTACCTTGGGATAGGGGGCCACTAGCCAACCAATGCTCAGTTTGGTCCTGAACCACAGGGACTAAAAGAGATATCATAAAATGAGCCAACTCATCTCAAATCAATGGTTTTGAACCTGTGGACACCTCTGGCGTATCTCGCCCAACTCCCACCTTGGCTACTTATGTGATCCCCACAGCTACGCTACTGTACCTTGCTGTCAGCCTTAGACAATGCAACATACTTTCCAAAGCCTTCTGTCAGGGAATAAACCTCTATCCAATTGTCTATGCCTTGAACAGCTTTCAGTTGCCTAACCTGACATCTTATGTTAATAAATTTTTACCCTCAATACTTGGGTATTACACCTAGGGACAATTGGAAACTGTTCCAATGCCAAACAAAAAGAATTTTAATTGGTCCACACCCCTTGAAACCAAGTAATTGGGACTTGGGTTGCCAAATGACCCTGAAATCCCCTGCCAGCTTCCCCAGGGAAAAAATAGTGAAAGGATTATCTTAACTGGCAAATCAGGAGTCACCAATGGAACCCAACTTAAGAATAAATCATTGACAGCCAATAAGGAGTTGCCAGTAAGTACAGTTGCAGTTTCCTAGCAGGATATAGCTGGGAGCACTGACAACCTTTCCCTTATTGACAGCTTCACTTAATAAAAAAATTGGTTAATGCACACTGAGCATTTATACATTGCAGGGGTTTATTACATCATGAAAAATTTATACTGCTGGCACTTTCAAAAAGAGAGTACTTCCAGCACTGACGCCAGCACTGGGAAACAACGCAACTTCTTACTACTTCCAACCAATCAACACCAGCCTTCATCCCATCTATTAGAGTGCTGGATCAACATATAGTTCCTGCACCTTAGCTCTCCTTTCTTAGTATTCTTTTTCTCCGCCAACTTGCCCAGTCAAGCTAGATCATGAGTGTTGCAATAGGAGAACTCCCCCTTGTTCCTTCTGCACCATCATATGATTACAGCAAGCTTGGGTTTTCCTACATGACCATGCTGGGGATCACTGAGCAAGTGATTCCCCACATGGGAGTGTGGCTTCCTTGGGCTACAGCTGCCAATTATGTGATGTGGATGGTCCCTGTCATCTACTGGGCCTTCCAGGATTGACCCTTCCCCTCAACCGAAGGTTCCCCTGGGAGTGTCAGGATTCTCCTTCTTTGCTATTTATTTGCTGATAGTATCTTTCATGATCATCACCATTATTTTATCTTAAACTTTATTTCAAATCACAACAAATTCCCTCTTCAACATCTCCCCCTTTCATTCCCTTGCCTTACCGGTCAATTTAATCTATATTAACAGTTAAATTTCATTTTTGAAGTTACCTTTATCCCGGGACAATTCTCAAACCTGCCACCTTTACGCTAGGGCTAGTATCAACTAGTCCAAAATTTTTGCCTTGGCTTACGCCTGCAGTTCAGATCCAATTTTTCCTTCCTCCTGCTCGCTCTTTTGCTCTATCTTCAGCTGCTAACCAGAGCCGCTGTTTCCCTGTTGTCTCCTTTAACTTTTAACTTTTAAAGGTTAAGTTAACAGAAACATGTGCTTATGTTTGTTTTTACCTTCCAAGCCTATCTAGCTACCTTTGGTTAGTTGTTTTCCCCCTGATCTTTACCTCAATAATCAGACTTTAATAAAAAGCCTGAGTTTTACCCAATCTCAACTTAAGTTAATATTGTTTGACTTGCACCCCAAAAAGGTACTTGTTAGGTTTTGTGGCTTGTGTTTTCTCTTTGAATTTTATTCCTGTATCTTTTCCAGTTTAGTTTTATGATTCCATTTGACTACATATTCCATCAGTTAGACAATTTTTATAGTGGTACTCACACTTTAATTGTTGACAGTTTCAATCCCCCAGCTAGTGCTGATCACTTCCCAGACTTAGAGATTGACTTTTTAACCAAATCTTTAGTCAAAAAGACTGGTATTTATTTTATTTTCTTAGGTTTAAGAAATGCCTTAGTCCCTACTTAACTTCATATAAGCTTATAGGAGCCTTAGTGCAGTTATTGTTGCAAACCTTGCCTACCTTATTATACTTATCAAAATAAAAAAATACTTGGTTTAAAGACCTTAGCTTACAATAATCTACCACAAGCTTTCAGACCTTACAGGGAGCAACCCAGGCCATGACAGCATCTTTTAAAGTATAGCTCATAGAGTTGATAGATGAAAGTAGCTATTTTTGAGTATTTTTGACTTTTGGGCTTTACACAACCTTGTTGCTTCTAATTAACCCTCTTTTTTATTGTAGATTTGAAATCATGAGGCTTTTTTAAGCCTAGATTTGTCTTTTTTAGAAAAAAGTTGTTTTTTATGTTTTTTTGTTGTTCAAAAAACTAAATTTTTAAAAAGCTTTTTTCATAGTCATGATGCCATATTTTGAAATGGTGTATTTACTATAATTTTAAGATAGCGTATTTCAAGATCTCGTAATTTGAGATGGTGTTTTTGAGATGGCGTGTTGTACCAAGTTTGATTCTTTCTGTCTTTTGGGTGTGTATCATCAACTTTGGGGATGGATATGTTTTTTACTGGTGTTTGATGTGTTTTGTGTACCACGTTAAAATTTATAACAGCTTTTGTCCCCTTTTTTCATAAAAAAAACTTGCACTATTTATATTTTGTTTTATGTGTGGCTTCAGTTTGCTTTAATCTGAATTTGATGTATCTATCTCAACAGCTGTGAAAAAGAACCGTATCACAGTAAAAGTATCAATGACTCTTTATCCCTTAATATCATTGGGAAAAACTTGGTCTGATTATGTTTGTTTTTTATGTGCAACTTTGGTTCGCTCTGAGCCCACATTGGCATATCCATCTCAACAGCTCTGAAAAGTAAAGTAGTTCTTACAACACTCGAGTACTTATTTTTACATTTAATGGTTGATTTTGGTATTTTCAAAAATAAAATAAAGCCTTTTAGACCACTTTCTTAACAAAAGCCTCTGAAAGATTTAATTAGGCTTCCAAGCAATTATTTATCAATTTTCCTTCAAATAATAGTCCACAATGACAAAAGCAGCTGCTAGATGCTAGGTTTGATTACCAGATGGCTATGTTTATGGTGATCTGTAATAAGTAATTTGATATTCTCATCGGCTATCAAAGTGGCACGATAATTTATAATAGAATATATTCAGAGCTGCTAAATTCTATGCAAGCCAAGGCTTATTGGCCTGCAAAATAATTTGATATCCAAGATGAGATTTTTCAGACTAGGACAGTTGGTCATCCCACACAATCTGATCCAGCTGAGCAAGGGAAATAAATACAAGTTTCACTCAATATTTTTACAAGCGGAGCAGCTCTAGTGAGCAGCCTGCTAAAGGCTTCTCCCATGAATAAAAGAGGCTTGGTAGCCAATGGCACCAGTTAGAAGGAACAAATTAAAATATTCTCAAACATAGTTCCTGAAAGCATTGTCAATATCTCATAAAAACTCGAGTGCAAACATAAACTGGAGTTGAGAAGTGTAAACCCTGACTTTAAAAAGTATTGATTTCTAAAAAAATTTCCTTTGGTTACAAACATGAAAAGCCTGCATATTAAAGCCATGTCAATAGGCAGTAAAAATCCAGATCTTCAGACTATACTTTAGTATTTTTATAGTTACAGTATAATATTTATTCTTTTTTATATCGAAGAAAGCGACCGCAGATTATTTTTCATTTTTAAGCTCATTATACAGTCATGTGCTCAGTAGGAACATATGATAAGACTAATATGCTTTTATTTTACATTTTATTTAGAAGATTTTAGCGAATCATATATATTTTTTCTTGGTATTGCTGCTATCCTATCCATAACATCTCGTTTCATTCAAATTGATAGTGTTTATAATTTTATAAGCCCCAAATCAATGAGTTGAGCTTAGTTAAAAATTTGCTGGCTTCAAAAAAAAACTAAACTAACGCAACCAAATGTGGCTATAGCGGTACCTGTGATTTTGACTAACTTTCGTTCAGGCACCACTCAATGAATGCAGCCGAGAAAGATATTCCAGACCTTGTTAAATTAACTCTTGAAGAGATCAAAAAAGTGTAAATTTTTCTAGTTTTTTCTTTTCCAGGCTGAGAGTGCATGATTAATCCCATATCTCGTTTAGGTTGCGACGAAAAACTGAAGCTGGACTTCCTTTTGGGTTCTCTGCTTCTGAAGCAGCCACTTTAATATGTAATTTAGGGTATTTTTAATCTTTCAGGCCAAGCGAACTTATTCCATCAGAACTATCCTTATATTTTCAACTAACTCTTAAAGGTCGTTTTGACTAGTTTGTACTATTGTTCCAAAAAGAAATTAGGTGCAGGATTAGAAATTCTTTTTTGGGAAGATGTATTTTAAAGATAATATTCACAAAGTTTGTTTCACAGAAAGCTAAATTCGAATAAATCAAAGCATTGGTGTGTTATGGGTTTTACTTAAGCTTTAATGGCTTGAATTCGTTTCTGCAAGTTTTGCATTTTTACACCTTGAAGATTAATGGCTTCAGCCTATCTCAAATGACGATTGATTTAGTTGTTTTTTGATTTGGCTAATCTGTCCTTGTTTCAAAATTTGCGAGATCATCACTAATGATTTTATTACCTAGCTCATTATAAGTCACTTAAGGACCCCCCTGTAACTCCCGAAGAATTGTTGATTAGCTATGGAGGTAGGCTTATTTTTGTAATCTAAGCAACTAGGGTCTGTTAAGATTAATAATGTCACATGATTGTGTGATTTTCGAATTCCTTGCTTTTGACTTGGTTTTCTCCTTTAGAAAAGGGATATCTGCTGGGTAGTTTAAATTTTGCTGAAGATTTTTCCTGAAGCTTCAGAAGGAATCATTGTATTGTATATCTTAACTCAAATACTTAGAATACCAGATTCTCACAGATGGTGTTATTGATGGATGCAAAGCCTTTGTTTTTGCAATGGAGATCCAAAGTAATTTTATACCCAAATATTTGGTAAGTAAAGCATTTTGTCTTTACCAACCTATTAGCTTCTGGCAGTCTCTCTCATGATGGCCTGCGAAGAGGAACTTGGGTCCTCACACCAAGCTGATAATATTTACCGGTCCTTCTTTGGTAAGCGCTTTAGTTGAATTTATCAATCTTTAGCTTCACACCTCCTCCTACTTCTTTTCAACTGCACTGTACAAATCCATGAGACAATTTCAGATGGGAGCAATGAGGCTTTGATCCAATTAAGCTTTTCCAAAGATGACATGCCTCCATCCATCAGCATCCAGGACAATGTTCTATTGGGATGGATTGACGTTTATGTGGAGCATTGCATCAATACCCAAAAATGGGATCTTGTAACCCACTTACATGTGGGATTGCTTGGTGGACTTGGAGGAGAACGTGGTGCACAAATTAGAGCCTCAACTGATTTCTCAAAGCAAAGACATCAGCTTCTTGACATGATTCTAGTTACTTTACCCTGCTACTATCACAAACTCAATTCCAAACTGGCATTCACAGTACTTGTAGCACTTTACCTTACCATCTCTTATGAATACAGCCGTGCAGTATGTGGCTGGAAGAGTAGGCTGCATTTTTTTCTTGACTAAATATCAGTTTATCCCCAGTTTATTATCCCAATTAGAGCCTTTGGAGGGTTCAATCCTGAGTTTGATTGTGTTGACCGCTCCCGCCACTGTCTCTTTAATGAGGCAATCCTTGATAAATTGGGTATTGGTAGAAGTACCAGGACAACTTCTTCAAGCCCCAGCAATGGAATGTCTACTGATCCTATGATTTCCATCTTGAGTGAATCAGAAGCTGACATAACACATCCAGAGACTATTGCAGGTGATTTATCAACCACTACAATTAATTAGCTTTAGCCTCAGACACCGACAAGACAATAGAGCCCTTAAACCTTTGTAAGTTTCTATTACACAAAGGCTTGGAATGCTTTGGTTTCATAAGTGGCATGCATGAACAGTTCCTGACAGGTCAGGCTTATATTTTTATATTGACATTCCTTCAGAACTTGACAGGAAGTTAGTGACTTGGAACACACCATTTGAAATTCATATTGCATTGTGTATCTCAGGAGCTGATTTTCTTTTTGCCTTGGTAAGGGGCTTCTTGGCATATTAATGAAGATAAGGGCCATACACAAGATGCATACGCTTTATATTATGAGCTCATTGAAAAACTATCTTTGGCCTGGAAGGCCCGCTCAACACCAACCATTGCTGATCTCCCAACTTGGTTCCAAAACTTTGGATCCACTAAAGATGGCTCATATCTTGATGCATACTCTGATTTTTCCCCCTCAGCAATTTACAGAGCAATATACGGCATTGGTGCAATTTTGTTGGCTTATAACTTTGTCAAGGTACTATGAACTTTATTTCTTTGTGTTGAAAAAGTAGGAAGCCATGATTGAATTCACCACTCTTCTTGCAGCTTTTCCTTATGATGCCATAAGCTTCAAGTCACTTGAAGAGGAGGATGACATCTCTCAGCAAGAAGCTACAAGGACATCATTATATAGTATTGGTGAGCCTTTGGCCTTTATGACAATCTCCCCTGATCTCTTTGCTGTCAGGTGCTTCAAGAGGGTGATCCTTGCACTAGAGGTAAGTCTGATGGCTTCAGTTTTATCAATAACCAGGCTCAAATATCTCGGAACTTGAATATAAGTGCCAATGTAGAAATCATGACTATCCTTATGCAGGTGGGGTGGCCTTACTGGAAAAGGGCGTTTGACTTCCACATTTTAGAGATTCTAGAGTCAAACTCAGAAATCACCCTCCCCAATCTACTTGCAAATGTCCTATGTAATCACACTTCAAATGATTTAACTCATTTTAGATCCCCCATATGCCAAGAAACTGCTTGAAGTCTATGAAAGACGCCCACTGCTTCTCAAGATGCTTTCCAAATCTCAACCACAAAGTAACATGCCACAGCACATCATTTATGATCTCAATTCCATCATCAATGCACCTCTTCCCAAAGAGGGGTGGAATGCATACCTTAAGGCACATCTCTCCAGCTACTTGGAGAATATTGCACTTGCATTCAAATAAATGGGGTAAGAATATCTTCCAGCAGCCTTTATTCTAGCAATCATTTCCTATCATAACTAAAAAGTCTTCTTTGGCCTGTCATATGTTGACCTTACTAAACTTTCTTCTGTATTAAAAATTTACCTTTAGTTAAGGGAAATCAGAACTAATATTTTTATTGTGAGGTGATATTATAAACATATTTGATTCTTTTCTATCATTTGATTGAAATAAATAGTCTTAATTTTAAAATGATTAACCATGCTTGATTTATAGGGCAAACAGGAGGATAGGTTTGCACTAGCCCAAACATTTATAGTTAGAAGGGGAGGAATCCAAGGCCAGGAATAATCTGGGGGCTAAAACAGCATAAGTTTATAAATTGAATTCCCAACCTGGCCACCAGATGAAATGAGGCTTATCTACAAGAAATGGATACTGCATAATCAAATATCCCAAGAAAAACGCCAGAATTAAAGGAACATACTATATATTTATTTAAAAAGTAAGTAGGCCTGCATACCCCTAGTGCACTTGTGGTGTGTTGGTTGGCAGTCACACATCTAATACAGGGCATATTGTTTCATAATAAAATTTAATATGTTCTCCTTTTCTTTACTTTAGGCCACAGTGGTACAATGAATACTCTATTTTATCTAGTAAGCTTGATAATATCTATATTATGCTATTGATGAGAAGCAACTTTTGGGGAAGATTCAAATATGGAATTAAGAAGAAGAGAAGTATATTTTATTGGATAATACTTTAGACTTATATAGCTTGCGCTGTGGTGGGGATTTAAGTTGGATCAAAAATAAGGGCGGTCATGTGCAGAATGGGTTCAAGTTGCTGGATACTTGGACAGTCATGTGATATTGCTTGGTTGCCATTTCTGGTATGTCAAACTTTATATTGAAAAGGCACCAAATCAGACAATGACTTGATGTTAACTGTGTTGGTAACAACCAGAGTATCAGTACATCCAGATCCTTGACACCCCCTTAAGGGGTTACTCTGGTACATCTGGAGGGGGCTTTGTCTTGACAGCTGCTGCCTGATGTTCCTGGATTTGTTTGCTAGTAGGTACTAGCCAAGTTTAAGTTCCCTTTTGCTGAGGCAAAGGCAGGATCTGTGGTACTTTTTAATGATGGAGTCTTTGGCGCCTTGGGACTTGACCAGGTAGGTGTTTTTGTCTGATCTGTATTTGATGACTCTTCCCGGTCCCTTTGTACTGAATCCAGCTTGTTCCTGTTTCCAGCCAGGATCCAGACAGGGGAGCTGTTTGGGAGTGGTTCCTCTGCAGAGGTTACCTTTTTTACTTTGAGTCTCTTGGTTTCTGCTATCTTAGCTTTGAGGTCTATGTGTTGTAGTGCTGGCGCCTGTTCTACTGTGTGAGGTTTTCCCAGGGGAATTTTCACATATGGTTGGTTATTGCAGGTGACTATCCCTAGTTTGTATCTGTATGCTAGTTTAAACCGTGAGTAGCCTGTCCCTTGATTGGTGCAGACCCAGTATACTAATAATTCATGTTTCACATATAGTAGCCATGTGTCTTTGGCTTTGCCATCTATTGTTTTCTCTAGGGTTCTGATGAGGCTGTTGTTTAGGTGTTCAACTCTGCCGTTGGCCTGTGGACTGTAAAGCAAGGTTATGAAATGCTTGATATTTTTATTTTAAATTATTGTTTACTAAGTGTCCTGATAGTTCTGTGGCTCCATTAGTTATGATGTAGTCTGGAGTTCCGTAGTTGGCTATAATTGCCTTGTTGATAAAGCAGTTTAGTTTTTCTTCTTTGTGGTCTTTAGTTGCCCAGCATATAGGCCAGCATGTAGCAAAGTGGATGGCTACAATTAGGAAGCATTATTTCACTTGGCTTCTGAGAAGGGTCCTACTACATCCAGACCTCAGACCCCAAACCTTAAACAGTTCAGGGTCTGGTACTGGATTGACTGTTGGCTGAGGAGCCTTGGTGCTTGCATATTTCTCACACACTGTGCACTTTTTTAGAACATTAATTTTGTCTTGTTTAATATTGGGCCACCATGCTATTTCTTTTAAAGTGAGGTATAGGTTGTTAACCTTTGTTTTCCCTAGTAGGCAGTGATGTATTATGATAGTGTCAACCCTTTGTGCGAGTGGAATGTATGAGATATGTTTATTGTCAATGATGCAGTATACTGTACCATTCAATACATGGAAATGTTTTCATTCCTTACTAATTTATCATGGGTTATTTAATGTGCTATGTGATCTTTTCCTTTGGTCTTGTACTTAGTGTTATATAGGTTGGGCGATCAGGGTCCAGGTGGTCTGGATGATCCTCTCTTGGCTGGCATAGTCTATATAGAGCATCAGCTGTGACTAGCTCTGCCCCCTTTTTGTATTGGATGTCCAAATTGAGCTGCTCTAGCAGGGACATCCATTTGGCTTGTTGCCGTGCAAGTGTGTTCTGAGTTTTGAAATAGATTAAGGATTTATGGTCAGTTAGTACTCAGACATTTAAATGTCCTTCTAAGTAACATCTCCATTTCTTGCATGTGTGATATATTGCTAACAATTCCTTATTGTGTATTAGATACCTCTGCTCAGTGTTGGTTAGATTTCTACTTTCATAACATACTGGCAGGAAGTCTTGCTGCCCTGGCTGGCAGATGTGTAGTACTGCATCAATGGCGGTGTCACTGGCATCTGACTCAAGCTTGTAGCACCTGTTGTTATCAGGGTATTGCAAGATTGGCGTTTTAATCAGAGCTTGTTTTAATAGTTGTAAATTTTTATTGTATTCTGGTGTGCAGATGAATTTCTTTTTGACATTAACCTTGGTTAAGTCATTAATTGGTGAAGTTAGTTTCCTGCAGTCTTTGATGTATTTCCTTAGGTAAGCTACCATTCTGAGAAAGCATCTAACTTGTTTAACTAAGGGCTGGGTGTTGCATGTTATTTATGGCTTTAATTTTATCTGGGTCTACTTTGATACCACCATCAGAGACAATTTGACCCAAGAACAAAGGTTCCTTTTCCATAAATTGACACTTACTAGGCTTTGTGTAGAGCTTGTGTTTTGCAAGTTGATCAAGTGTCTTGCAGAAATGCATGAGGTTTTCCTCTTTGGTTTTGATAATATGGTGATATTGCCAAGGTAGCATAATGTATTTGAGAGACTGTTTAGTGCTTGGTTCATCATAGTGACAAACGTTGCAGGAGCGTTGGCCATCCAAAGTTCATTTATTTGAGTTGCCCAGACATTTCTGACTGGTACAACAAGCCCATAGGGACAAAAATGAATGATCAAAGTCTCATATAAAATGTAAAAAAAGAAGGGGATAATGAAACCTGCAAATCAGGGGGGAAACCTTGGGTGGGAGGGAAGATTGTGAAGGGGAAGCATACTTTGAGCTATATATCCTATTTTAGGGTACTGTAACTTTCAGGAATTTTGGGATAGTGGATGCTGGCAGGCCCAGATTGAATTGTTATTGATCCCAGAAAAACTGGGCCAGATAAAATTTGGGCTTTTGGCCAGCATTTTTTGTTGCTTGCTTCCAAAACAGTGAGTCAAAACTGGACAGAAAGTCCAATAGAAATATGCTAATCTGGGCAGAAATTCCCTTGGGCCAGCTGCCTGCAATTTTTTGTTGAACAGCCTGGTACATGTTTTGTGGGTTAAATCTGTGTGAGGCTATGGTTTTAGGGCCAATGCCTAGGGTTAGCGCCCCAGAAGAATAGGATGTAATCTCTAGGGTCTGGTGTGGCGTGGAGTGGTAGATCAAAAGACTAATAGCTGATTCAAATTAATCCAGGCTATTAGCCCTTGGGCCGTCTGCCTGGTTTTTTTATTGGAGGGTCTGTGTCTGTTACGGGATGATGTATTATGTTTGTGGCTGAGTTAAGGTGCAGAATTGCTAAGTTTGCCCTCAGTGCAGGCATTTTGCGTTAACCGCTGGGCCACATTTTTAAATTGCAGACCCGTCTTGGATTGTGTGGCGCTTTGTGGGAAATGTATAAAGGGTCTGAAGGTGGAATGAGTTGTTCAATGTGAGCAAATAAGGTACATTTTTGCGGGCTGTGTAAAACCAAAAAATATGGTCCTTTGGCCCGCATTTTTTGTTACCAATTTACTTCCATTGTCATGAAACACCCTGGCACATATTGTGTTACAAAAGTGCCTGGGAAAACTCTACTGTTTTTCACGATCCTAATGCTAGTTTGATGACTCTCCTAGCTGCTCTAGATGATGAGTTATGGCTTCTTAAAATTTGGCCGCCAGCTGAACTTCCTAACCAGTGCGAAATGACGAAATTATGCAACCAAGGCACAAGAATTGATGCAAATCTTAATTCGAGCATAACTCAGCAACCACTGGACGGATTTGGACGTCCAAATACGCATTTTGAAGCCAAAAACCAGGAGAGTTAATCTGTGCTAAATTTAGACAAAATACGGATGAAAAGCTTGATGTGCGGGATTTTTCAAAGAAACATGAGTCATGCTGTTCAGAAGATGCCCCAAAACCCCAGCCTGATGCCACCAGCAGAGTCCCTAAGACTGTCTAGCAGATTTAGGAAGATTCTAAAGAATCTAATAGAATGGCACATAAAGGTGTTGCTCACAATGATCCCTCTGTGATCATTCTAAGTTATCCTTGAAATAAAGTTTTAATTTAGTTTGATTTAAATATTAAGTTCAGCCAGATGGAAACCAGTCAAGACCCTCTGGGCCCTGACATCCATGCTTGACTGCTGCTATGGTGAACTCCTTTAATCCAGATGCATCATCTTATGGTCCAATTATATCTAGGAGAGTCAAGGCCATAATTTGGCTTTGCTCAAAGCAGTTATCAGCACATCTGGGCCAATTGGTACTGCTTTGAGGTTGCAGGAAAATCCTATTAATGCCTGGGACTAGGGCCAGAAATCCTACGGAAGAGTTTGTCCCATTGATGAGGTCATTAGCCACTATACATTAGTGACTTTACCAGAAGTAGGGCCACTGCTGTCCTTAGCTGCTGCATCTTTGGCTTTTTTGGGTGCCCTGGACTGTTTGGGATCCCCTGCAGTGTAAGGGAATAGCTTAGTTACTGCGGCAATTTTGATTTGGACCTTGCTCTTGGTCTTCCATTATCCTGTGCAGAAGTTACCTGCTCCTGATTGGGTGTATTCTGGGTTTGGGCCTGCAGCAAATTCTCTTGGGCCACCGCGTTGTGGTGAATATCCAATAAAACTTGGCCTGGTTTAATCATTAATTCCTGGGTTTGAGCCTGCTTCGAATTCTCTTGGGTCACCGCATTGTGGTGACTATCCAATAAAACTTGTCCCAGGTTGGTCATTAATTCATGCACCGCCAGTTCTTTAATTTCCATTGGTTCATCAACCACATTGTCATGAACTTCCTGGGTCTCATGTGCAGGCGTTTGCATGGGTTGAGGTGCCTCTTCTTGTGCACATTCTGTCTCCTTGATTGGTTGAGGCTGAGACAAATTTTGAGCCTTTGCATGAGCCTTTTTCTGGCAGGATGTGATTGTGTTTACAACTGCATACTCAGCCATAGTGCCCCAGGTCAAGGCTACAAGAGCATTTGATTAGGACTCAGTTGGTTCACTATTATGGTGCTCCTTGGGGGTGTCTTGTTCCGCGGCCTGGACTCCTTCTATGGTTTTAGGGCAAAGGGCCTCTCTGTGGCCAAGGTCTGAGCACAGCGCACAGATGGACAGAGTTTGCTCAGGGAATACCTTGAACTTGCTACTAAGGGTGCCATCCTTCTTGAGATTGGTTGCACAACAGGGAATAGATGACGAGCTGTCATCTGCAAAGGGTTTGATCATGGCTGGTGAGCAACTTGTGTTATTGCTGGTATGTTCAAAGCTACAGATAGATGTTAGTCTTGCCAATGTACTCTACCTAATCCTATGCAAGAGCACTACAGACTAAAATAGAGTAGAACTTTGAAGATAATTACATTTATTGATACTGGAGTACAATCTAGCCAGCAGCTGAAATCTATCCAGGTGTAACTAAGAACTTGTTGTTATCCTTTCAGGCGTCTGTATCAATATATACTGCAACAACCCTTGTTCTTGTCCTTTCAGACAGTTCTCAGTGGCTACCTTTGCAATAGAT